>VMBQ01003570.1:0-101491 GCA_007657795.1 Dreissena rostriformis | reverse complement strand
TTTGTGTTGTTTTAGTAATCGTTGAAAGCATACTAGTTCAATCACATATTGTAATGGAACAAATTCCTAGGCACGCGCATATATCGGCTTAAGGAATCTACGCTCCTCTGATTATATTCCGTTGCTATGATACGAATAAGTGAACACTGTAATTGACAAAAAACATCACAGCAAACTCTGTTTAGAATAACGCGCATGTGATACGTGTGTACAAGATATTCAATGTTCGACGGTTCTATATCCAAGGTGATAGACTTGCGTGGCTCTACATAATTCGTGTTGAACTATTTGTGTTGTGTTCTGAGAAAACTGGGCATAATGCTTGTGCGTAAATTGTCATCCCAGATTAGCCTGTGCAGTCCGCACAGGCTAATCAGGGACGACAATTTCCGCTATTAAGGAATTTTTCGTTTAAATGATGTCTCTTCTTAGCGAAAATCCAGTTTAGGCGGAAATTGTCGTCCCGGATAAGCCTGTGCAGACAGCACAGGCTAATCTTGGATGATACTTTACGTACAAGCATTATGCCCAGTTTTCTCAGAACGCGACACATTTATTTACCAGTTTATCCTAATATACTGCATACACGGAACTTGTCAACTACTACTAGTATTATTTTGTAATGTGCTTTTGCATTGGCCGCTGAAGGGGAATTAATCATGTTTAGTGCATTTGTGTCGGTTGTTGCATGTCTATGTCTTACATTAAGTAAGAAAGTAATAATTCATGTACAGAAGTGCGAGGTTTGGTGCACATTTAGACCATGTTATGCTCAAAATGGTTGACAATGGTCGCTCATATTAAGTCGGTGATCCCAGCTATTAATGAGTTTCGTGTTTTGTTGTATTGTATGTAGAATTATGTATTCTATAGTTTTAAATACACTTCTAGCTGATGTTAACAGAATATTGGAGAATTCTCCCCTGATAATGTTTCTTGACTTTATTAACATTAGTTAGGAACATTGGAACATCACGATAACGTAAAGCACGAAAGTGAATTTAAGCTGTTTGCGTTTACAACAGGCGAATTGATAAGAACGCTCTTCAAGCAGTCACTGTTTAACAACTGTTTACAGTTGAATTGATAAGAACGCTTTATCGCGGTCATAAATGGAAGCACTGTATTCTATAAATTTGCGTTGTAAGTTGTCCTGAAAGTGAAACAAATAATTAGTGTTATATGAATGCGTAATATAAATGGTAAAAATAGCAAGAAAATACCCGGTTACATTGATCTGATATGGGCCTTACTGAAAGTGTCATATCCTTGGCCGAAAGCCGTCCCGGGTCAAACATGCATGTCCCTTACCAGTGCACGCGATCGTCAATGAAAGAATCGACTTTCGACTTCGCAAAGCAACGCGGACACTTATTCACGCCAGTGAAGTGACGTCGTCTTTTATGTTTTGAATTTTACAATGTGTGTATTACACACACATCATCATCAAACTTATTATCATCATCACATCATCTGCATCATCATTGGCATCGTAATCATCATCACCAACCACCACGTATAAGCATTAACATTATCATCTTCGGCGTAATGATTCATCATCATCATCATCATCATCGCCCTTGTAGTTGTCGTCATTGTCGTGATAGTCATTATCATCAGTAAAAGANTTTATGTAGATATAAGTCTATACATATATACCTGTTAACTATACTTAAACATTTAAATACAAAGAGTGTTAAGAAAATAATAAGTATGTAAGAGTATTTATGAACTTAACACACGTTATGAAATATTGTTGAATAAAAACATCCTACCTTAAGCATGCAATATGTAAGTTAGCGTATTGTGTATCAATGTTATAATATGACAAATCAGACAATGAATTCATTTATTTATAAAAGGTCTCAGTTTAATTTACACAAAGTCAAAGTGCCATAATCAGCATGCATGTCAGCGGTATTCAACTTGATTTATACAGTTGAGCCCGCACGGAAAAATTAAATAAAATATGCATTCGCGATAATGGTTCTTAAAAATAATACTGATTATTTAAACGTATAAACGACATATGCTTTCAGTCTATAGGATTTAAAACAACGTACAAGCAGACGTAAGAAAAAGGAACCATCAGTATTTAGATGGGTCAATACATTATGCACCTGAGCAATTCTATTCATCATGTGAATATAAAGATACTTGTTGTTATGACTCAAAGTGTTTCAACTCTTTGTTTCGTTAAATATTACCAAACATCTATCAAAATAAAGTACGCTTTCGAATAACTCGTTTAAGGACAACGATCCTTTTGCAATGTTGCAAAAGTTTACTTCTTTAATTGAGCAATTATATGACCTTGGACGCCGCCATTTACATTATGTCACTAAACTGGTGTTCCCTTCTACATACGTTTACATAATTGTTAAATCAAATGAGATCACATGGAACTGCAAGTAGAGGGTCCCAGTTGGGATATATATACATGTTATATACATGTTTATTTCTTTCATGTAGCCCAATTTATTTTACCAATTCAGAAAAAAACTATTCATAATTTCGGATGATGAATTTGGATGATGTTTTTAAGAGGAATATGGTAATCATTGGTTTATTTCTTTGCTTGTATCATGTTTCATAGTTTGTTGTTGTTGTTCTTTCAACGCATGCGCTTTCATGCGCTATCCATTCAAAAATGTTCCTGTCGTTGGGCTCGGATTGAGATTTGTTTCACCTAGCAAATAATGGATTTGGACTACTTATATTTTCATCTAATTGTTTACATTGAGTGTCCTAGTTTCCCGACAAAAAAGTGAATCATAACCATGGTGTTTGCATGCAGAAATCTCGTTAATGTTGTCAATGAAACAATTTTGTTTTGTGGGATGCCTAATGCATGTTTATTTTATTCAAACAATTGGTAAGACAATTGGTTAAATATTTTGAAGAAACGTTGATAATATTTAACAATATAATATATTATAACTTTGCAAACGTATTCAATGATCTGGAATCGCTTACACAAATTTAAGTTTGTGTATTGTTGAAAAAGTAATATGTTAAAAAATTCAAATGCTGCAGAACCCTCAAAACCACTTTTCCAACTAGTGAAGGCTAGAAGTACATATTTTCATAAAAATCGTGGAAAAAGTGAAAATCGCAACACTAGCAAACACACAAAGTCATTGTTTATAAACTCTTGTACTCGGATGACAGTGTTTATATTTTGAAAAGCTTCGAAACGCAAAAAATCGTTGTAAGTGATAAAAAGTTTTTAAATCTCATTTTGCAACATGTAAAGGTCACCCCCTGAAGGTCGATAAACCAAACAGATAACCAAATGTGTCGTGTTCTGAGAAAACTGAGCATAATGTTTGTGCGTAAAGTGTCGTCCCAGATTAGCCTGTGCAGTCCGCTTAGGCTAATCCGGGACGACAATTTCCGCCTAAACTGGATTTTCGCTAAGAAGAGACATCATTTAAACGAAAATTTCCATAAAAGCGTAAATTGTCGTCCCTGATTAGCCTGTGCGGACTGCACAGGCTAATCTGGGATGACAATTTACGCACAAGCATTATGCCCAGTTTTCTCAGAACACGACACAAATGGCAGACAACAAAATGGAATCTTCTGTAAGGAGCTATGTGCATATTTGGGTTAGTTCCTTCATTTTTGATGAGTATATAAACAAAGAATTTGTACGCATTTATGAAGTGATATCTGACACTTTTATCTATTAAGTGATTTTGTTATAAAACCCATGTTTGTATAACAATGTATCTATACAATGTTTGTGTTGGATTACACAATTTGCCAAAATCCGTTGTTATCTAATTTCGCTCTTCTAAATCCGTTGTTATCTAATTTCGCTCTTCTAAATCCGTTGTTATCTAAGTTCCTCTTCTCAATCCGTTGTTATCTAAGTTCCTCTTCTCAATCCGTTGTTATCTTAGTTCCCTCTTGTTAATCCGGTGTAATCTAAGTTCCCTCTTCTAAATCCGTTGTCCTCAAATAATGATAATCTATCTCGAATGCCATTCAACCGTTTGTTACTCGATACCGCATTGGTATCTGGGTTCAAATAAATAGGTCGTTAACCGGTGGAAAATCAATAAACCAAAGTAAGATAAAGGGCCACTAAAGATCTCAATGCTACTCGTAAAGTGATGCCGAAATTTGAGCTATAGGTGGCCGTCATAAACCGGTTTAAAAATTTGTTTACATTAGTCAGAAGTTGTGGAGAAAAAGTAGAGCACAAACTGGGTCGATGCAATGCTACATCGTTGTACTTGTGAGACGAACCGTGTTTTGAGCAGTTTTACAAAGTAATTCGTACACTGTGTCGATGCAATTCTATAGCGTTGTACTAGTGTGAGGTACCGTGTTTCTTTTAACAGGTTTACGAAGTAATTCGTACGGTTTTGCTTCGCAAAGTTTGCAAAGGCGCAAACATGTCGGCGGAACGAAATTACAGCTTCCTTACTGGACAGAAGAACACGTTTTCAATCGCGGATTATATAATATTCGGTGGAATGTTAGCAATATCGACGTTCATAGGATTTTTTTACGCGATTAAGGACCGTCGGATAAGCGACACGAAGCTCTTCCTACTCGCCGGCGGCAAAATGAACTGCGTTCCGGTGTCCATGTCTCTGCTGGCGAGTTTCATGTCGGCGATCACCCTGCTGGGAACGCCGGCGGAAATGTACAACTACGGCACCATGTACTGGTGGATAGGACTCTCGTACGCCGGCGCCGTTGGTCTGTCGGCGCACGTTTATACGCCTATATTCTACCGGCTGCGTCTGACGTCATGTTATGAGGTAAATAACACTTTTCTGAATAGATTTGTAATGCATGATCTCTTTTAACGCAACACATGACCGTCTGCGTTAATTCGCCTATATTCTACCGGCTGCGTCTGACGTCATGTTATTAGGTAAATACAAGTCACCGAATGCTCTTAGTAATGCGCGATTTCTTTTAACGCAGCACATGACCGTCTGCGTAAATTCGTCGCACTTGTGGTGAAAAATCACCACGTAAAGGTGATGTTGAAAATTGCCGCCTCAAGATAACCGTTGCCGTTGATCTATAAATGAATTGTGTAGATACTGCGGTTCTAACTTCAAGCGATACGTTAACTTGGGTACCGCTGTGTGCGCTACATGAAGGAATTTTAGCTGTAACAATTTTACGAGTGTTACCACGTGGTATCACTTTTATTTGAGCAGCCATTGCCTATATGATTCAGGGGCGTAGCTCGAGATTACAAATGTATAGGTACATTTTAAGGAATCTACAAAATGGCGCTATGGTGGACAGTTTTGTTTATGTTTATTTTTGGGAAACTTACATACACCGGTTAAAGAGTATATACCTTTTGCCAAATTTCTTAAAAACATATACATGCATATGGTTCGTAGATTTTAAAAATATTTCCTTAAAAAAAGTACATAATCTTTAAAAAAAAAAAAAAAAAAAAAAAAAAAAAAAAAAAAAAAAAAAAAAAAAAAAAAAAAAAAAAAAAAAAAAAAAAAAAAAAAAAAAAAAAAAAAAAAAAAAAAAAAAAAAAAAAAAAAAAAAAAAAAAAAAAAAAAAAAAAAAAAAAAAAAAAAAAAAAAAAAAAAAAAAAAAAAAAAAAAAAAAAAAAAAAAAAAAAAAAAAAAAAAAAAAAAAAAAAAAAAAAAAAAAAAAAAAAAAAAAAAAAAAAAAAAAAAAAAAAAAAAAAAAAAAAAAAAAAAAAAAAAAAAAAAAAAAAAAAAAAAAAAAAAAAAAAAAAAAAAAAAAAAAAAAAAAAAAAAAAAAAAAAAAAAAAAAAAAAAAAAAAAAAAAAAAAAAAAAAAAAAAAAAAAAAAAAAAAAAAAAAAAAAAAAAAAAAAAAAAAAAAAAAANTGTATCGTATTAAGAACATATTTTTGCCTCACTCTATGAAAGGGGGTTTAATGCATGTGCATAAAGTGACGTCCCAGATTAGACTGCGCAGTCCGCACAGGCTAATAAGGGACGACACTTTCCGCTTTTATGATATTTTTCGTTTAAAGGAAGACTCTTCTTGACCAAAATCCAGTTTAGGCGGAAAATGACGTCCCTGATTAGCCTGTGCGGACTGAACAGGCTAATCTTGGACGACACTTTACGCACATGCATTAAACCCCCTTTTCACAGGGCGAGGCTTATTTACATGTTATGAATAAATGTATTTTCAGTACCTCGAGAAGCGGTTTAGCAAAGGTGTCCGAACAATGGGGACATGTATATTCTCATTACAGATGGTAAGTTGGTGTATAGCCCAATGTGTAGCCACGCAAGAAATAGTGTTAAAGTGCAATATCTCTTGTGCAAAACGTTGATTACTAGGATTTTATTTATTTTTTAATTGCATGGAACCATAAATACACAATATTTGTACGTAGATACGTTGTTGAAAAGCTCTTTTCAAAAATAGCATCTAGTGCTGTCAATATATCGAGCACTCCAATAATTTAGTTTTGTCATATTAAGTTATTAAATGTTGTGCAACCTTCTAACGCGTGATAACACTTACAATATTTCGTCTCTTAACTAGTGTTCTTGAAATATTTGTAAACAACAAGCGTTGACAACTTGAATGTCAGTGGCTGGATGTTTATCTTTGGACTAAGAACACAATTGCACTCTTAAGGATGTTTGCAGTTAAGAACTGTCATCAAAATGCAAAGTTGACTTTTACAATCTAAGATTCACCTCTACTTAAAGACATACACAAAACGTTGAGTTAATGCCCGTTCAAGTCCCAGTATACCCCTCGAAATATGAAGGCTGTACATGGGAGTCAAGCTGTCGTTCGGTCGGTCGGTTGGTTAGTCTGTTTGTCTGTCGGCCTGTCCGCATAAAAAGTTGTGAAATCGTGGAACGAACATCGTCTTATATTCTCAAACGATTCAATTGAAACTTTACATATAGCATCACCATGAAGCTTCAATGAAGACAAACACCGTTTTAATGTCCATTGATACACACGTTTCTGAGTTATGTGCTCTTGAACTTAACCATGACTATGCATAACATGCTATCAGTTTGTGGAGCGAGATACGAATGCATTGTTGAAGCTATTGTTTGAAACTTCAAATATGTCATATCGATGCAGGGAATGTGCAAAACACCTTTGTATGACTATTATTTCACACCTTCCTCAGTAATGTGTAGCATAAAATATCGTAATTTTTTGGAGCGAATTAATTCTACTTTTTTTCAAGCGATTGAATCAAAACTCGAAATAGTAAATATCTTTATTAGGGTCTCATCATGGTTTCACATACATGCAACAGTTATTATTTACAAACAAGGATTATCATGTGATTCATATTTGAATTATAAGAGACTATAATGTTAACATTCAAATACATACAATAAAACTTATTATTATCCCCCGCCAAAGGCGGGGAGATATTGTTTTTGCGTTGTCCGTCCGTCCGTCCTTTCGTCCTTCCGTCCGTCCGTCCGGCACTTTTGTGTCCGGAGCCATATCTTGGAAGTGCTTTGGCGGATTTCATTGAAACTTGGTATGAGTATATATATGGATAAGAGGATGATGCACGCCAAATGGCAGTGTACACCATCTGTTTATAACGGAGTTATGGCCCTTTGTAAATATTCTGTGTCAATGCAGCATGTGGGGGTATAGGTCACGTCTGTGACAAAGCTCTAGTTTGGCGGCGGATATCAATTCAACGAATTTTCTTGTTAAAACTAGCATTTGCAGTGCCTTTACACTGTAAGTGCCCCTTTCTAATACTAAAACATTCTGTTAAAGCACATACAATATTTTAGTTAAATATAAAGCCAGCATATTTATACTAAGATAAAATAATATACGACACGCTAAGATATACCATGCAAAGAAAAGTTATTATACAACAAAAAAGTGAAATTTGTATGTTCATCAATATTAGAACTATCTATACAGCTTTCCATTTCTACTTTTTTAAATTAAATATGTCACCACCATGAAATGTAGTTGTGCAAGACGCATTTTTTTTACTCTCAGAAAAAAAGTGTGCTAATAGTGCTGAGTGTTGCTATTCATGTGAAGAAGCGGTGCGGGGATATTGCATTACTTTTGTTTAGATTTATGGAGAGTTTTGTCCCCTGTGTTTCTTTTCCAATATAACGGAATTATCTCTGGACTAAACCGGACACTAGATAAAATTGAATAGTACATATGTTCATCCTGTACGAATTTCTATCTAGAGATTGATCCTAATAACGGACCTTTGGCTCTTATACACAAATATATACATATTATATAACAATGATTTTAGTAAATACAACCGATTTAATCGGAACGGTTTGGCCAATGGTAAATACAGTCAAAGTAGGACGCGCGTATGCATAAAGTTAGTGTCACACATTTGCAGACATTGTCCAATATTATGGACAATTGGGCGAACTTTTTATCAATTCTTGGTTGCACTCATTGCCGAACATGTGCATTGTGCATGAAGCATTGACTGAATCAAACGAGTTGTATATAGTCAATAATAATCAGCGTTGATGCTAGTTTCATATCGACATACAAACACTACTTTTATTGTATTTATTTGAAGTATTGATACTGATACCATGAACGACTATCTGATCATATAATCCGTTAACCCCATAATTCGCTATTTGAGATGAAAAGATATTAAACTACTCTAATGTAAACAAGATCTATTGACAAAAACAAATAAGCAAGATAAACATAAATGTCGAACATATATTTGTGTATCACATATTTTATTGTGAACTGTTCAGTCATTATATGACAACCGTTGTTGTTGTTTTTCTCATTAAAAATTAAGTCCGTTTAAAATTCATCAATTTATAATTTCAGATGATCTACATGTCCATAGTGTTATATGCACCGTCTCTGGCACTAAACGCAGGTAAGGTTATCGGTGCGTGTTTACTTTCTACGTGCGTACGCAATTATAAGAGAGTGTTATGTTTCACGTTCAAAACATTAAACATAATGGTTACAGACATATGTGGATAATGCTACAGCAAACTTTTAAAAAAGACAACCGTTCGTGCCATTTTAGGAAAACTGAGTTTAATGTTTCCGTCTAGAGCATTCATTTATAGCAATACAATATCGAAAACGTATCAAACAAACAATATGCAATATAGATTGTATCTTCCGAATAGACGGATTATGTACCCGTTTTCATACTACATTTACATATCTTGTACATTTTGAGGTAAAACTTTATATGTCCTAACTTGTTATGGCCTTTAAAATGGTAATTGTACCCATTCAGTATGTATGCAACTATAACAACAAGTTTATTTTTTCAACCAGGCAAACAGAGAACGCTACTTTATATGTCCTAACTTGTTATGGCCTTTAAAATGGTAATTGTACCCATTCAGTATGTATTCAACTATAACAACAAGTTTATTTTTTTTCAACCAGGCAAACAGAGAACGCTTGCAATTCAATGTCTTGGTTGCATATGGTCAGATCGTCTTTCTGAAACTGTCATGTGTGTGTATTTCAAAGCTTAGGAGGTTCTTACGCACATGGGGCTGTATTATATGTGGACCCGCAACTTGCCCCAGCACTCTTTCCTAATTTATTTGTTGCTAAGGTGAGAAGCGCGTATATACCAACCAATTCGCTAACCGGACAGCACTCAGAAAATGTCACTTTGCGTTTGCCAATGTTACATTATCGTTTCGTTCGTGTTGACCACCTGCCAATGTATCGTGTATTGTGTTTCAGTCACCGGTCTATCATTGTGGGGCGCCATCATATCAGTAGGAAGTCTGTGTACTATTTACACCGCAGTGGTAGGTACATATTCAACGTTTGTTACAGTTCTTATATGTACTATATACACCGCAGTTGTAGGTTCTATTATATCGCAGTGGTAGGTACTATGAACACCGCAGCGGTGATGACGATGGCGTTGGCGATGGCGATGATGATATTACGCCTGTTGGTATAACTTGCTTATATGCTACGCGGCGATTTCAATTAACATATTTTTGTATATGAGCCTCGTTTTACAGGGCGGCATGAAGGCTGTGCTGTGGACGGACACATTCCAGACGGTGATGATGATAGTGGGGCTGTTGGCCACACTGATCCAGGGCTGCATCGAGATTGGGGGCTTCCAAGCCGCCTGGGAGATAACCAAGCAAAACCAGCGGGTCTATTTCGACGAGTAAGTGTCTGGGAATTATTCAGGCAAGTATTAACGAAGCTCCTGGGTAGCAAACCAAGTGGTTATTTCACAAATTCGGTATCTGTGTCGAGTATAGACCATTTTACATTCAACCGCGTAGAATTGTTCAGGCATTGCTAAATTATATACTGTATTTATACAATATTTCCGTAGCGCTTAATATGTAAAGCTCATTTTCATACCGATTTGCGTTTATTTTAGGAATATGCGATCAAAATTTTGAACAGTAAAATCATCAATATGTAAACTGGTCTCTTTAATATCCCATACATATTTCAATGTGTTTTCCAGTTTCCGGTTAGACCCCACGGTACGCCACAGTTTCTGGGCGCTCACCATCGGCAGCGTGTTTCTATGGGCGAGCGTGTACGGGACCAACCAAGCCCAGGTACAGCGGTCCCTAAGCTGCGGCTCACTGCGGGGCGCTCAGGCGTAAGTAAAGTATATTAGGACGATGTATGTGTTACAGGTTGAGCCTCGCTCTGTGAAAAGGGGGTTTAATGCATGTGCGTAAAGTGTCGTCCCAGATTAACCTGTCCAATACGCAGAGGCGAATCGCGGACGACACTTTCCGCTTTTATTGTATTTAATTGTTTAAAAAAAAACTCTTCTTTACGCGAAAATCAGGCTAATCAGGGACGACACTTTCCGCCTTAACTTGATTTTTGCTAACAAGAGGCTTCTTCAAATGTAAAATTCCATTACAGTGGAAATTGACCTACCTGATTAGTCTGTGCGTACTGCACATGCTACACTGGCACGAAACTTTACGCACATGCATTAAGCCCCGTTTTTCCTGAGCGCGACTCAGTTATGGATTTATATTTGGGTAACAGAGCTCTGTGGGTCAACTTCCCGGGCCTTTGTGTGATCCTGATGCTCTCCTGTCTCAACGGTATCGTCATGTACGCATTCTACAGCACCTGTGATCCCATCAAGTTTGGACTCGTCCAGGATTCCAATCAGGTAACATTGGCAACGGGCTAATAAACCTCTTCTTTTGGGATCAGTTATTGTATGTTTGTAATTGCAATTTGCTATTTATGGTATCAGTATAATATCAAGTATCAATCATCTAAATTATGACAGAAAAGTAACACGAAATCAGTCATGGTAATATGATCTGCCTGGACGTCAGTTAAAGTGTATGCTATTTAAGAATTTTGGTAACATCTATAGATCTCCGGTACTGATACCAACCGACATAGCTCAAATATCCATTAATAAGCAATGTAACTGAAGAATGCAATTTTGACATGACTTGCATTTCAGAGATTCATAAAATGCATGTACGACACTATAAAACTGAGAAAGAGACGAACACATATAAATTCAAGTTGCTATTGGTAAATCGTTCTCTAAAACAACAATAAAGTTTCGGTTACATTTTGCAAACGTTGAAATTATATTCAGCGATTGGTTCTACGTTTTTGTTTCCAATATCGATAAATGCGAATGAAAGATTAATGGCACCGAAAGTAACTAAGCCATCCCCGATATGGCCTTACGGGTTCCTACAATGAACTTTAATACGCCGAACTTGAGGCACATTACCTTGTGTACGCGTCTCTAATATCAACCCCTACTATAACATAGAACTATGTAACGGTACTTAGGGCACACGTAGTTCGAAGTGCATGTAAGGGTCCCAGAACAATGCGTCGATTGTATTATGAATCAATGAAGTATACGAGCCTCGCTCTGTGAAAACGGGGCTTAATGCATGTGTTTAAATTTGTCGCCCCAGATTAGCCTGTGCAGTCTGCACAGGCCAATTAGGAACGACATTTCCGCCTGAACTGGATTTTCGCCAAACAATTAGACTTCCTTTAAGCGAACATACCATTAAAGTGGAAAGTGTTGTCCCTGAGTAGCCTGTGTCAATTGCACAGGCTAAAATTGGGACGAAACTACGCACGTGTATTCAGCCCCGTTTTTCCATAGTGAGGCTTAAATACTATTTCTACAACACATAATAATGAGGTTCCATTCCTTCAGCATAATTTACCAATATGTATAAATAACTTTAACGGTGTACCGTATCCGTTGCAGCTGTACCCGCTTTTCGTTATGGACCTGTTGAGCCATGTCCCGGGGGTCCCGGGCCTGTTTGTAGCCTGTATATTCAGTGGAACTTTAAGGTAAACATTCATGGATTAGTATTTTTCCAAGGCCAAACATGTTAGACTAAATTAGTTTTTTGTTTCTGTAAAGAAATCTGAACTTACAGATCGGAAAGAGAAATAAACTCATAATGAGATGCTTAAACATAGAATTTGGTAATGCTGGTATGGCTATGTTGTAGACTCTATACCTTAGTTGTAATAGTGATCGGCATGTATTACCTTGAGATGCATAACACCATTATCTTTCATACAGTTAGCCATTTATATAATAGGCTAAAATAGTACCCCACTGTGAACGTACAGAGTCGGTGCGCAATTATTGAAAATGTACGCACATGAGACACGGTGTTATAAGCTGAGCAGGGGTGAACATATGTGATATTGTCGTTATTGTTTGCTGTTGACAATTGCCTCCGGTAACCAAAGGTTACAGTAGTGGCATATAGTAAAACCCGACAGTTCATGTATCGTAATTTCTGTGCTGAACTAGGCATTTCCGAGGTGATAAGGAAGATCATGAGGTTACACCACTGAGACGCACTTAAGTGTTTAAGTGTTTATATTAAACATCGAAACACGTTGGTGTTTAAAAACTTGGGTATTTGAGACTATAATATGATGCGATGCTAGCGTAGGCCATAGCACACTTCGGTGTTCAGCACCATAACACACGTTGGTGTCAAACTTCACAGTGGGGTTGACACTGCAACAAAATAGCAAACCTAACAGTTCTTAATAGAATATTGAATTCTGACAAAGTTTGACGTAGATTCCGAGAGAAGTGGGTCATACGGAGTTAATTTCACCATCCCTCTGATTCTGATCATATCGTGAGGGAAGAGTGAAGGCCGTATACCTGGGAAAGCCAGAACGAGACGCGCCCAGCGCTCCAGAGTTGTAATGTTTCACACTAACAGAATCTGATATAAAGGAACGCACTCATCATTCGCACCGCGTGAAGACGAGTGATATACATCAGTGTTTGATAAACACTTGCAATTATTCTGGCTTTTTAATCGCAAGAGATTTCTCGCTAATAGTTGCTTAAAACACATACGTATTTACAAATTGTACATGTATTTAGCATAACCAACGTTAAATTAGTGCGTGAAATCTACTGAGACCGTCTTCAACGAGATACTACATGTCACTAATAAACTTGTTACATGGAATTGAAATAAAAGCTACTTGTTTTTGTTAAATTAATACAATTCGTTGAACTTTCATTGAAATAAAAAAATACGAATATTTATAACATTTTATGTGTGTTTATTTTCGGCTCGACTGTTCATCGAATTGTTTGAGCTATACTTCTCACCAATTCTTCGGCGTCCATAACTAAAGCTGTAGCGTCTGAACTATGAATTCGAATATGGTTAATAGTAAACTATATATTCCAACATATTTCCAGCACTATTTCCTCTGGACTGAACTCCCTGTCTGCTGTCACGCTTACAGACATCGTACGTCCGATGATGCCGGAAATGACCGAGGCACGGGCGACAACTCTAACTAAAGTTTTCGGTAATTTTAATTTGGTAGCTTCCCTTCGTACGCTTGTTCGGTAACTTATCACACAGTAATTCAATATTTAGTTTATTTAAAACAATGTTGAGTAAGTAATGTAGAAACATATTGATTGCAGCTTTTGAAGATTTTTGGCGTATTGTGACATTTTCGAAACCGTTTCCTTTGAAGAACAACCACTTAAATTGTGTCAGCACAGTCTATCACTTGAATTAGCATTAACCTAATCATAGGCGGATCTACGCCCCCCCCCCTAAAATCGCCAAAGTAAAGTCAATTCATTTGATGTTTCACACTTAACTAGAGCTAAATCACCTATTTAAACTCATTTTTCTTCTTTTTCGTACACAACATTTCCCACTAATCACAGAGAATCGCTAAATCGTTCTTCTTTATAGCATTTCTTCCGGCTATATCCATCCGTATAACGTATACACTATGCACTTTTTTGGCATTATATGAAGGTTCATTGATGAAAGTACATAAGGCGTGACATGCTCGAAAAGAGGTTGTCAAAGCCTTCAAAATGACTAAAATCATGGAGCTTACAAGAGGGGCTTCGCCACCCTGGACCCCCTAGCAGGGCTTTGCCCCGCTCCTACCAGGGGCCATAGCGCCCCCCTGGATCCCCAGCAAATCTTTCAATATCCCCACTCCTAACCAGCAATCCTAGAACCGCCCCTGCTAATTTTAAACAATACTCACATTAGACTAGTATGCGCATCATTTCAGCTTTGGTCTACGGCGTCGTTTGTCTTGGGTTAACATACGTAGCTTCAAAACTAGGAAATATTCTTCAGGTAAGTCTTTCCATACTGCATGCCTTAAAATGAAATGTAAATCTGAATTTACTGCACACGTATTATAATCGTTAATACACAAATCTCTGCATATGTCATTATGAAATTCCCTTCGAAATGACTCAATCATTTCCCAATTAGATAATGCTTCAAATGCCTTTTAAATAATTGAGCTGTGTGATTAAAAAAAACGCCTAAGTATGACATTAAGAAATAAGATCATTTGTTAGACCCATTCATCTTACTTATTTGTTAGTTAAAAGTAAGTTAATGGGTTAATTTTTGTAATGTCTCAATATCTGTCACATTTCATTCCGTTTATTCAAGCCATGATTTTTTTTAAGAATTTACCGTTTGAATTTTAGGCAGCTCTTTCGTTGTTTGGAATCGTTGGGGCCCCCATGCTTGGGCTCTTTACCTTGGGAATGATTTACCCTTGGGCGAATTACAAGGTAAAGTATGCATTAACAATTATCGTTTTTCTAAATCCAGAATGCTTACGTATTTTCGATGCCTCTAAACCATAGGAATCATACACATGTGCAATTAAATGTAACCATTATACGTGGAGTTGGATGAGATAACACATGAAATCGATGCATGAATCGGTGCCGCTTAAACCCTTGCAAAACATACCCTGGGGGTAAAGTATTGTTTAAACGTATGCCCCATCACACCGTCTGACTTTCAACCGACGTTGGTTTCAATGAACTCAGAGTTTACCTAGAACACTCGAACACACTTAACCCATTTATGCCTAGTGGACTCTCCCATCCTTCTAAATTGGATCAATTCATTTCCAAAATTAGGGATGTCTAGTATATTTATTTATATATTTAGAATATTTCTTACAGAAATTTTTTTACGCAAACAGCGCAGACCCTGATGAGACGCCGCATCATGCGGCGTCTCATCTGGGTCTACGCTGTTTGCCAAGGCCTTTTTTCTAGACGCTAGGCATAAATGGGTTAAGAAGCGTTCTTATGTGGACATGTGTATCTTCACAGTTCGTAATATAAGATTGTGTTGTCCTGCTATCGTGAATTACAGCAAGAGTGCAGTGCAGTTTGTATCGCATCGTAACACCTGTATTCATGAAATATTAACCCATGTAATACACTGAACCTCTTTCATGGAAAACTGGGACATCACTTTCCTCCGAGTCTGGATTTTCGCTAAGAAGAGACTTCTTTCAACGAAAAGTACAATAAAACGAAAAGTGTTGTCCCTGCAGTCCGCATAGGCTAGTATGGGAAGACAATAAGTACAATAAAATGTACGCACATTCATTAACCCTTTTTTTCCAGAGCGAGATTCCACAAATCTGTGTTTCCGCCAAGTTGAACAAACCAAATAAGCGCAGTAAACTAAATAACCTAATGTTGGGGAACTTCCAGGGTCTGTTGTTTATACAACCATTCTTAGACTTATGAATTAAAAAAACCAACCCGTTCGTTTGCAAATGTACGCACGGTTTAAATAACGCGCCATATATATGTCACGTAGTCGCTTATTGTTCGTTTTCCCGTCATGCGCATATTGTCATAATGACGAGATTNAAGAAGCGTTCTTATGTGGACATGTGTATCTTCACAGTTCGTAATATAAGATTGTGTTGTCCTGCTATCGTGAATTACAGCAAGAGTGCAGTGTAGTTTTTATCGTATCGTAACACCTGTATTCACGAAATATTAGCCCATGTAATACACTGAACCTCTTTCTGGGAAAACTGGGACATCACTTTCCTCCGAGACTGGATTTTCGCTAAGAAGAGACTTCTTTCAACGAAAGATACAATAAAACGGAAAGTGTTGTCCCTGCAGTCCGCAAAGGCTAGTATGGGAGGACTGAACTCACATGCATTAAGCCATGTTTTTCCAGAGCGAGATTCCACAAATCTGTGTTTCCGCCAAGTTGAACAAACCAAACATGCGCAGTAAACTATATAACCTAAATGTTGGGGAACTACCAGGGTCTGTTGTTTATACAACCATTCTTAGACTTATGGATTAAAAAACCTACCTGTTCGTTTACAAATTTACGCACGGTTTAAATAACGCGCCTTATATATAAAAACCCGTATGTATTAAAACTGCTGCAATTATAGTCGGTGAATAAAATATAGAAGCGGATTGCGTCGTTCCTGATTAGCCTGTGTGTTCTGCAGAGGCTAATTTGGGACGACCTTTAGCGCACATGCATGAAGACCCCTTTTCCCAGAGCGAGGCTTATTTGCATCTATTCTACAACTACTTCTAAGCATAAATCTTATTTTATGCGCAGGGTGCTTACGCCGGTACGCTTACCAGCCTCGTGATCATGTTGTGGATAGGGGGCGGGGCGTACGTGACCAATCCGTATACGTACCGCGCACCGGTGAACACGTACGGGTGTAACTGGAACCTCACATGGCATGACTCGGCCTCCAACTCCAGCAGCGTCATGCCGCCGGTCGTCGATCTGGTTTCCAACGTAACCGCTGTTGAAAGGTAAAGACGAGTTTGTAACTCTGGCGCCCGCGGACACGGATTAACACATGGCTGTGTGTGGCGATGAATGTAGGCTTTGTATGGCGATACACCTGTGTTCCGAATATGATCTAACGTATAACACTTCCGATGGGAAGAATGCGACTTCCTATGGGACAAAGGTGTCAATCTCAGAAGAATTGAAGTTGAGCACATAACAAATACCGGGTGCAATTACAGACTTACAGAAAATGATGTGTGAAGAATAAGATCAACTTACGAAAAATGAAATCCTATTTCAGTTGTGTAAATTGCGATTTTTATAAATATGATCCTATTGTGCTTAACATATATAGCCCTATCTGTAACTTCGTGACATAGATAAACGAATACACGGTCTAGAATAATTATAACGTTGCTTTGCACTTTAGTAGTAATATTTTTTGCTTTGTATGCAATCGAGCGTTCACTTGCGCAAACTTTATCAGAGACCTCTTTGAATATTCACCTGTGCACTGAAATCATTAAAAAAAATAATATATTTTTGGCAATAGCGGCATCATCGTTTTTGTAGTCTGTACGTTAATGTTCATACTAAAGCATACATATACTTTTGACAATTCGTACATAAAACAGCTGATCACATAAATACATCAGTGATCTTGAGTTATGTGCCGCTTGTTTTCAGCGAGCCGGTTCGGTTCTACTCAATGTTTCTTAACTCTGTTTGCCTCTTGTTTACAGCGAGCCGGAAGGCCTGGTTCGATTCTACTTGCTGTCCTAACACTGTTTGCCTCTTGTTTACAGCCAGCCGGAAGGCCTGGTTCGGTTCTACTCGCTGTCCTATCTCTGGTACAGCTGCTTTGCCATGTTGATCGTCACCGTTGTCGGCCTCCCCGTCAGCTTTCTCACAGGTTCGTTTGCTTGTGTTCTTTTTTTCTTTTTTTAGTTTTCGCCCAGTGTTTCAGGCACGCATAGCCTTTCTGAAAAACGAAAACGAGTCGGGCTCTGGGAAAACCGCGTTCAATTCATGTGCGTAAAGTGTCGTCCCTGCTTAGCCTGTGCGGACTGAAGGGACGAATTTTTCTGCTATTTAAATGGAATATTTCGTTTGCATGAATTTTCTTCTAAACGAAAATCCAGTTTAAACTTCACATGCTAGTTTGGGACGATTCGTAAAGCGACTCATCTTAAAAGTGCGAGGACATTTTTGCTTTGTTGGATTGCAGCTCCTTAAAACAACGGAACAACAAAACTGTTGATGTCGACATAATACGTTAATAATGTGAATAATGTCCAATTTGCATCTGTGTAAGTATTAAAGGATGATACTTGAGTTCATCGGTCCCTTATGTCACGGAACGGACACCATATGTGCAATAACAGAACATTACAATTATCGCGAGGGTTCAGCAAATCTTGTAACACGTAGTACTAACAATGAATTGCACGCTCCCGCTGTCAACATTTCATCCGCTAGGGGTGATTTCAGTCAATTGAACTATTGAACTTCAAGACGTGTGCTAATTTCGTTAGTTTAAACATATTTATTTTAGCTCGATTGCATCGGAAGCCTAAGGCTTATTGAAACGCTCTCGAGTCCGTTTCCTGGGACTAAGAACTAGTACTTGGTGTCTTTGGGGAAGATCGGAAGAACGCTCCCACAGTGGGGATCGAAGCCACGACCTCCCGATCGCTAGGCGGACACTCTAGTACAAGACAAAATCATTCAAAGTCGTAATTATTTGATTAAGATGTTATATGCCCGAGCATTCAGTTGCCCAGTGAAACTTTATCAGTAAATAACATTAACGATGTTAAAGCATTTTTCTAAGTGTGTTGAATGTATAAATTATAACTAATTAATCAAATACGTATATCACATATCAATCGGAGCAATTAGTATTAAACATTCGCAAGAGTGGTTCTGTTGTTCCTGAATTGGAAACCATTCTCAGAGCATTCACCATTGTGGCGTGTTCTGAGAAAACTGGGCAAAATGCTTGTGCGTAAAGTGTCATCCCAGATTAGCCTGTGCAGTCCGCACAGGCTAATCCGGGACGACACTTTCCGCCTAAACTGGATTTTTGCTAAGAAGAGACATCATTTAAACGAAAAATTCCATAAAAGCGGAAATTGTCGTACCTGATTAGCCTGACGGCGGACTGCACATGCTAATCTGTGACGACACTTTACGCACATGCATTATGCCCAGTTTTCTCAGAACGCGACACATATGTCGGACAAGTCGGGCATAGTAATTCCACACCCCTGGCTCAATGATATATAAACTCATTGTTTTCCAAATTATTTCAGGACCACAGGATCCTAAGGAGCTGGATGCCAGACTGATATGCCCCATATTCGATGTCCTGTGTCCTTTCCTACCGGAGAAATGGAGGAAACCTCTTAGATTCGGGATTAAGCATGAAGGGGTATGGAGAACGAAGGACTTTTTTTCCAAATACATTTACGCATTGACGCATCAACGCGTCGCACTTTTTTTCCATGCGGACGTTATGTTACAAATAGACAACTTTTAATAGTTGTTACTGTCCGTCGTACAAAAAATTGTCGAAATACATTATGGCAAAGAAAACATAAAGTGTTTTTTTGATAACTCCACAGTCTTTTACTTATATGATTGGTTGTTTTGTTATTATAATTTAATGATCGCTTGCATGGAATGAAAGAACACGTCAAGCCTGTCCGCCAAACAGGGTAAACCATGACATCGTGCGTATATGTTGACCCTGATTTAAAAAATGTATAACGTAAGCCTGTATCTTTTGAGACCATAACATATTTCCTCCCTCAAATCGAACGCCAAATACTGCCCTCGCGGTGACCTTTTAATTTAAATCGGATACTGTCCTTGACAAGATAAATGAAAAAAGGAAATGTTTGACTGTTGTTACATACTTAAATAGCATCTGCTTCATTTCAATCTCTCGTATTATGCCGAGGTTTCTATGTGAATTCCATTAGAAATTCTTAATTACTGAATGAAAGGACCGAGTGTGAAATTTTGCAAGATGTATGTTTATAATTATGCCATAATGAAAATTACGTCACTAGTATTGTTTTGTAAAAACATAGATCTCATTTCACTTAAAAAATCAAATATTAATTCGTGTAACTAAAACGGTTGATTAGTTATCTTTTAGCCGCGCTCTGTGAAAAAAAAAGAAATTTAATGCTTGTGCGTAAAGTGTCGTCCTATATCAGCCTGTGCAGTCCGCACACACTAATCAGGGACGACACTTTCCGCTTTTGTTGTATTTCTGGTTTAAAAGAAGACTCTTCTTGACGAAAATCCAGTTTAGGCGGAAAGTGTCGACCATGATCAGCCTGTGCGAACTGCACAGGCAAATCTGGGACGACACTTAACGCACAGGCATTAAATCCAGTTTAATAGAGCGAGGGTCATTTATTTTATAGAAATATGACAAGGACATGGAAGAGGCAAAGAAACGCCCGACGTCTCTGATCTCGGTGGACAAAGATGGTGCAATCGTTATACCCACGGAAATGGATGTGCTCATAAGACACGAGAGCGATGGGACAAAGGTGCTCGTTGTCGAACATTGAGACGGCGATTAAGTATTGGACCAACGCCGGGAGTCGCATTTTATATGGGCCTCGATCTGTGAAAAGGGGGTTTAATGCATGTGCGTAAAGTGTCGTCCAAGATTAGCATGTGCAGTTCAAACATGCTAATCAGGGACATCACTTTCCGCTTTTATTGTACTTTTCGTTTAAAAGAAGACTCTTCTTGACGAAAATCCAGTTTAGGCGGAGAGTGTCTTTCCTGATTAGCCTGGGAAGACACTTTACGCGCATGCGATTAACTCCGTTTTCTCATAGCGCGACTCTTTATTATTCAGAAATATGTTTGTCTTTTGGCCGGTGGCCCATATTCGACATGAAATAGATGCTCAATTCCCTTGTAAACCAGATTGACATATTGAGTAAAACATGTATACATTTTAGCCTCACTCTGGAAAACCGGGCTTCGTAAAATGTCGCCCCAGATAAGCCTGTGCAATCCGCACAGGCTAATCAGGGACGACACTTTCCGCCTAAACTGGAGTTTGGTTAAGAAGAGATTTCCTTTAAACAAAAAATCCCATTAAAGCGGAAAGTTTCGTCCCTTATAAGGCTGTGCGGACTACACAGGCTAATCTGGGAAGACACTTTAAAAAATTGCATTCATACCAGTTTATCTAGAGCGAAGTTCATTTGTATTATAATCATAGTAGATCTTTAAGGAATTTGCGGGTTTCGTGGCGAGATTCTTGCCTTTCAAGCAGGACAATCGTGGAAATTCGTGCAAATATAGGTGTATAATAGCGTATAGATGTATAGACTTTGTGTATGAAACTATAGGCTGTGTATGCTTGCAAATAAATCTCTAGAAATTTTGGTCACGAATGCAATCGCGTTTTGTCAGAACATTTGCAGATTTATTATTAGTATAAACTCGGACTGCAACAATATGGAATACAAACTGAATGCAACGTAGGACATTAAAGAAAGCTTTACATTACAATATTTTGAAAACTAACATATATATATAGTCCGATATATTTTCAGTCTTCACATTTCTGTTGTTATATTAATTAAAAAATAAATAAACATAACACATATTGGTATAGCATGTTTTTTCTAAGCAAGGTATAGCATTTATACATTCATCATCATATAAGGTCATTTTTAATAAAAACTATAAAAATGCCTGCGTTTACAGTGTTCTTTTTTGTTATTTATAATAATTATTATAATTTAAAATACGTGGTAGTATTTTGAAACCGTATATAAAGCATTCTGATGCAATATACTATTGTATTATATACCTATAGATAATCTCAACGAAATGCTGATGTTTTTATTGGATAAAACACAGAATAACAGATCACGATTCTGTATCTCAGTGTGAAAATCCGTTTCCGTATCAAACGGCAGGAAAACCCAGACTGTACACATTATAATGACGACATGATGGCATGTAAATGAGACGCGTTCTGAGAAAAGGGGTTTTAATGCATGTGCGTAAAGTGTCGTCCCAGATTAGTCTGTGCAGTCCGCACAGGCTTATCAGGGACGACACTTTCCGCCTTAACAGGATTTTCGTCACGAACAGTCTTCCTTAAAACGAAAAATACAATATAAGCGGAAAGTGTCGTTCCTTATTAGCCTGTGCTGATTGCACCGGCTAATCTGAGACGACACTTCACGCACATGCATACAAGCCCTTAAATCTTAAGAAGTTACAAAACAAAAGGAAATATTTCTAGATAATGGTGTTCCGATGGTTTGTATCGCACTCGATAATTGTACGAAATTGTAAATAAAACGTAAAAAAACAAATGACTCCGCGATACAACGTAACGGAACACCGAAGTTATTTTATATTTCCTAATAATTTAGAATGAAATCAACTTTAATTTTCATTTAAACTCTGCATTCTGATTGTATGAATCGCCCACGGGACCTGTTTTCCGTTTCCCGATAATCCCACTAATATCCCACATTAAAATGTAAATATTCATTACCTACTTTCTTAAAAAATACTTCATGCTTTGTATATACTATTTCATATACTTTTCATCTATACAATTTTAGACATGGTTTCTATTAAATGATAGAAGGCATCAAAATAATTGCGTTCGCATTCTTAAAGATTCTTAAAGATTTATGGTTTTGGAAAAGAGATGGACTTAAAAGCATGGACATAATAATATATAATTACATATGATGGCCGTGAATAATTTATTAGATAACCTTGGATATGGATACCTATGGTCAATGTTCGATTATAACTGTAGCTATGTGCATATGTTAAAACAAAGAATCCGTGATCAATATATACAGACTTGGTGCGAAATTGTTAGCTCACAAAGCAAATTATACTATTTTAACAAATTTAAAACTGTTTTCAAATATGAAAAATATCTAGATGCAGTAGACCATGATAATTATAGAATCGCATTAACAAAACTGAGACTGTGTTCCCACCAGCTTGAGATCGAAACAGGTAGATTCAATAATGTTGATAGAGTACGAAGACTTTGTAAACTGTGTAACCTAAATGTAGTTGAATCGGAATTCCACTTTGTACTATGTTGTCCCTTGTATCAAGAGTTAAGACGAAAATATAATATCCCAAATGCCTTTAATACAATGAATAAATTTATTAAGCTTATGTCATCAACTCAAATAGGAGTGTTAAGACGCCTGGCAAAATTTTATATTTTTCTATGAAACAACGCTCCCAAACCCTTGATTGTATTGCTTATTAACTTGTATAAATATGTATTTGTAAGAGGTATTCAGGTATTTGTTTGAATTTCGATATGTATTTGTACATGAATATTTTGATATCATGCACTTTGAACTTAATATGTTGTTTTGCGATGACCATCTCTTTGTAATATTGTATTTGTATGTGGTCAAAGGCATGGATTATGCCGATTTGCCTAATAAAGTGTGGTTGTATTAAAGTACCTTAGTATAATATATCAATGTGATGACCTTTTGTTCATAGAAAAGCGGAAATTCGGTAATCACTTCTGTCTCTTTTAACAGTTCAATGTCCAAATATCTGTTAGCGAATTAAAACGTTTGCAATGATTTATAATAATGGAATCTGGCAGTATTTCTTTCGTGTAGGTGCCATGCAGGTGTTTTTATGTCCCTATTTCAGAGCGTCAATATAGATTTTCTCTTCCGTCCATCATTTGTCCGTTCGTCTGCCACTCAGATTTTTGTGACGCGCGTAACTCTAGTAATATTGCTGCTAAAGTGATGAAACTTTACAAATATAAAACACGTCAGTAAACATTCGGACCTGGAATTGCTTGTGTATTATTTCAACATAACTTGAGTTTTGAGACAAAAATGGAATGTGCATCCGTGTCTTAAGACACAAATCTAGTTTTTAATGTTTTAAATAATCTTATTATAAAACCTGTTATCAATATAAAGAGTTTCATATCAGTTTATCTTTGTCTAAAACATGTAATTAAATACCTGTTTTTTTGATGTCATTTGTAATCCAAGTAAAGTCAAAACCTAACGTTAACAATATTTGATTCGATAGTGTAGCTCTAGAAACTGTGCTGGTATCATCTTTTTAAGCGCTTAGCGTTTCCCTTGCTATTTTCTTCAATCATTCAATTTAATGTTCAAAAATTAAACATTTAATGATAATCAATTGTGCTTTTACGACTAAAAACCATTTGCACATTCAACACGTTCGAAACACGTGCGTCCCATGATTTGAAGCTATAACTTTCGTGCTTAATTTAGTATACAATTGATTAATTTAGTATACAATTGAACACATACAATTTAATTATCATTTAAATATAAATACAGCTCTTACACAACTTACTTAAAATTTAAATGTAGGAATGGCAAATAAATCACTTAAAGTTGTAATTAAGACGTTTTTCTAGATGTACTTTATATTCGAACGACACGTTAATGATACACACGAACCTTTACATGTTCTGTAAGGAAATTCGCATATCTATATGCATTTACATATATACGTAAACTCATATATTTTATAACAACGCACACTGCAACATCTCGCCTAAATGCTTATATAATTGCTGTGCCATAGATCGATTTGATATTGAATCATCAACCAACTGATCACAGATAAAACTCACACATAATTATGTTTCTGTGTTTATTCACATCATTTGGTAAGACTGCACATAGGCTTAGTAAACAGAAAAATAAATCAGTGTACACGAATATAGGAACATCTTAACTGAATATTATACTCCAGTTCCACTGTAAAGCTAACATCATTTATACAGTGTACAAATGTTGCTATATTTTGCAGTAAAACTCAGTTGTCTTAATCTTTTCAATAGCAAATCTTTCATTTAACAAATGTCAAAATGAATAATTAATATATGCCCATTCATGCTTTCTTAAGTATGTTATATACGGACAAACAAATATCTCTGAACGAAATACAGGTTAAACCGGATTGTTTAAGCTAAAGCTTAAAATATTTTGTTTAAAATAATACTGCAATGTATAAATCTCCTGCAATTACATGTAGAAATGTTTCTCAAGGGCATAACAGTACGCGTGTATGCACTCATTTCCCTGGTCCATAATCTCCAAAAATAGCACTTGTTTCATAGTCCTTGGCCACCTGCTCCCCGGCGGTAACTCGGGAACCGTATCCACCGTCGGCTTCTAACCCGGACATTTGATATTTAAGACCGACTAACTCGTCGTCATCTACATTGAAGTAATTCTTTGCTCGCTTACCTGGACCGTAATGCCCATACAGTACGCTATTGCTCTTGGCAAGATTGTCGGCCACCCGCGTCCTGGAACCATATCCGGAGTCCATCCCTCGTTTAATCATGCGCTCCGGAAGTCTTGATCGAAATCCATACTCCGCAAGGAGGCGCTGTTCGGTTGGCATACACCCGTCGGAGCCGCCCATGGCTCTTTTACCGAACCTATTGAAGAAAGACCGCTGCAAATTGTCATTAGCAACGTCGGTAGCAGCGTCGAGACGGGAACCATATCCGCTATCACCTGTCACGGACCTTTCCCTTCGAGAATGAGAGGTATTTTGGGCACTATCGTCGGACCCCTTTGCGTTATTATCGTCTTCCTGTCCTTCATGAATGTTACCGTTTATATCGTTTGTAACCCCACTTCTGACAGCTTCATTCCCCTGTAGCGACCGACCAAATGCGGCGCCATTCTGGTTAGTAAGAACCAATAGATGTATCACATGAACGAAAGCGGATGTTAACTTAAGCGTATTCATTGTCGGTCGTTCAACTAAAAATGACGATCTCTGCTCCACAAAAACTTTGACTTTTATAGTTCAGAGGTGTTGTGTTGCTGACGACATTAGCGCAGAAGAGGATGAAGCCATTTGACTAATGATAATTCTAATCAAATGCTTTTTTGATATCTTGACAGTACATTTACACTCCCATGGCTTCTGCAATTGCTAGTAATTTAGAATATGGTAATAGCGTGTCTGTGTTAATGTGAACAATGTGACAAATGCGTATTGTTGTCCACAGTTAACGACAATAAAGAAACTGTATTGCGAATAGGTAATACCTTGGTAAAATCAACAACGTACACAATAATGCAAAGTTGCATTTAAATAATTACGTACGAATACGGCTAGTCCAAAATACGATTTGACAGAAGTGTACCTGAACTATAAAAACCTTATTATAACATGCATTTACATGAACTATTTCGCCATGATGGAGCCCCATAATGTTCAAATACCCAAATTGCAAATATCTGAGAATAGCGCTCCGTTTGCTAGCATATTTATCCTTAAAGTGGTTTGATGCAAAGGCTGCTTTTTTCCTAATGTGGAGTATAATAAGAGTATGTCTACAAAGATACATGATGTTTGTTAATGATGGAATTGAGTCGCGTCATGCGATAATTGGTCTTATGCAATATGCGGCCAGCGAAGCTGAATAACAGCCTGTGCATTTGCACAGTCTGTTCAGGAGTTACGCTGTCCGCTAATGACACCACGAAACATTGCGTTACTTTAAACTACGCTGGCCGCATATGACATAAGATCCATTTGCGCAGGACATGACACGGTTCGTATGTGATATTTCTTTGCAAAAATAGGTGTATTTGTTTATGAAATGTAGAGTTGTTATATTTACGTGTTTAGTATTAGATGTTTTAATCAAGTGATCGGATTGTAGAAGATATTCAAAACAATATTTGTTTCAGTTTGACGTAAGTAAATATAATGTATATTTTTTAATAATTCATATTACCAAACAAAACTTACATGCTGCTTGAAATGAAAATGTATTTTGAAGTTTATTTGTTTCTATACGCATAAGTAAGATAGGTTGGATTTTAACGGCATATTGAACGAATTAAATTCGAAAAAAGTGCAACATTATTCATCGGAAATTATTTTGCCAAGATAACAAGTTGACGACTTACTTCTATTATTAAGTTATTTTATTTTTTTATTAGTTCAAACGTAATGTCACAATTATGGCTGTAAATGAGTTCTGATACAAGCAAATAAATAATATTTATTTATACATCATAGTGTATGTTTCTAGTGTAAAACTGTTTCAACAATATTATAAATAAAATACATTGTACATTCAATGCAATATACTCTTTTATGTATCCAATAAAGGTTGTTAACGATGTGATATACATATCAGAATGGATTGTAATTAATTATTATAACTCATTTCTCCTTTGTTCATTTATTATTTTCATTGCATACATACATTTTTTACTGTAGTTCTTAAATAGTAAAATCGGTTCTCTTTTTTAGATTCCAATGTTGGGTTGACACCATATATAGTGCGCTCGAAGGGTAATACACTTCGGTGTTCAACACCATATTACATAACGCACTTTGCCAAAGTGCGGATGAAGAGACCAGACAATCTAACAGTAATTGCAAGTTACGTTAATTCTGGCAAAAGTTCACGTAGTCGTCCACTACAGCCCCGACGCTTTGCGTAAAGGTTGCCGATTATTTCTTTTAGCTCGCTTCGGAGACCTTTCAGGACAAAAGGCGCGGAGCTCTACTATTCAGCATACCTTCGGCATGTTTTCACGGATTGGCAGAGGAAATAGCGTGGTATTTATACAGATACCTACTCGAAATAGCACGATAAGTTTGGGAAGAATGCAGAAAGTCACGGAAGATGCAACTGATTTTTTCCCGATCATGCGGAAAGGATGCAGTTACATTGCATTAAACATACTAAAGGGATGCCGATATGTGCTCGCTATCATGCGGACCTGTTGCCGAATTTAGAGGTTGTGGTATTAAAGCATTGCCAGTGTTGTTGTTGTTTTCCTGTGAATTTTCACCACGGATGTTAAACGCATTCACCTTGACCTTCAGGTTGAAATGCAAGATAAAATGCATGCAATTCTTTCATTGGCTGTCTACTTAAGGCTTCGAAGAAGATTGTGGGTCCGTCCCTGGTTTACAGGCAACAGGAGGTTCCGGTATGGACAAATACAATATATGTATGCAGGTACTCCGAGATAAGGATGAACATTAATGTAAAAATGATCACGTTAACCTCTGACGCAGCACCAAGGCTCGTCTGAGGTAGGAATGCTATGCTTTTTTGTCAAAGTAACAGAACGGCCTAAGAAGTGTTCAGAGAAGTCATAACTCTGTTACACCATACAGAAAAAGCTTTCTTTAAAAACGGCTTATAAAATCAAAAGAGCGAACATGTTAATACGAGTTGAGAAACAAATGTTTAATACCATTTTCACCAAATACAAAATTATATTGAATCTTATTTATGCCTTTTACACTGACTATATTGTAACGCATGTCATTCTTAATGTGTGGTTGTAAGAAGGCCCAGTCCTGAAAGAACTGCTGATCAGCGTCTTACAATTCGATCACTATTAAGCGCTGGTCCGAGACATGGGCCTGTATTTTTAGTTGATCAATTCTACCATATTTGCAGATCGTTCCAACTTGTTCCAACAACTCGGGTTGTTCCTGTTATATTTCTTTTTTCTGCTCGGCTGCATCCACATGTGTCCTTGTTTATCATAAACCCTGGATTGCCTTTCAGCCATTCAATCATTATTTCTGTTTGCTAGTCTGTGAGATGAACGGCTTTGTTTTTTTTTTCAGCACAGTCCGCTTTCGTTTGCCATTCGTATAGGTCTCAGGAGGTTTGGGCGCATATGTATCATTGCTAGTGTCTGAATTGTTCACATTCGATTTTAACGCCTTCATTCACCCCCTCACTAGGATGGAGTAGCCATCTCAACATATGAATGATAAGGAATATAAAGTGTTAAATATTCTATTTAAATGTTCATGAACTAAAACAAATGCACTTAATATACATCTGTAAGGCCCGAATACGAAACACACAGCACTCGACCCTGCACCAATAAAGCTATTTATTGCATTGTTTCAAAGAAATATTGTTGGTATTTGTAAAGAGCCACTCGGGTCTGTCAATCAGAATTTCAATTATTTTATCTAAACATGCCTGCAAACAAACGTCACATTGTCAGTAACATACAGTTATAAAATAATAAAATAAACGAAATAAATGAAGAGAAACTGTAATTGGACGTCTCATTCTGGATCGATTTGCTGCGGCCGTTAGCTGGGGTCTCCAATAAGACAGGCTGTGTTGTACAAGTATTTGTCTTCATTTTACATTGAATGATCACGTGAACGTTTAACACCTAATATACTGTCTATCCTGGATTTAGCTGGGCCGCACTTTTCTTAGTTTGTTTGCCCTTGCGTGGCTCCATACTGAAATGTATGTATATGATTAAAAGACAATCGGCAACATGGCGGCCATGTGTTCCCTATCGCTCTATTACAGTTAAGCGGCATGCACACAGCAACCCTCACGCTCACAAGCGGCGTTTTTTGCGACGATTCCACATCGCTACCTCTTCCATTCGGGTTCTTCGAAAATGTGTTGGCACTTTGTCTATTCAGCTAGTTGTATATGCGGGTTCGCTTGAAGCTGGTGGAGCATTGCAGAAGGAAGTCCGAGGACGCCAATTTGATGGCGATTCTCGATTCTCGATGGCGATTGTTTGATTCCAGAACACCGCGAATAGAATAGAAGCCGTCCCAAATATGACATTTAGCGTCCACATTTTAAAACTGTAAACACTTGGATGCAGAAGATATTCAGCCACGAGCTGCCAATAAGCATCCTGGATAAGTATTTCTTTCAGGCATTTAAAGGACTCTGTACAATAATTACATCTGTAGTTTTCCATTATCTTCTGTTTTACATGAAAACAAAACAAAATCATTTTTGGTGGTTTTAATTTTCTTATTTCAGTTCTGATGTTTCTCTGGATGAATCTTAGGGAATGTTTGCCTTGGTGGTTGTGTTATTAATGTGATGGGTCCAGTTTAAGTCTTTTAAGATGGTTACTCCAAGGTACATGTACTTAGCAGTTTCGGCGGATTTTAGGGTTTTATCATGTAAGTTATATTGGAAGATAGTGGGGTTCTTTTTACGGGTGATCCTTAGCACCTCACACTTATCCGGGTTGAACTCCATAGCCCAGTCCCGCTCCCAGCCTTCAAGTCTCTGTAAGTCCTCTTGTAGTCGGTTTGCGTCTGTCTGTCCCTTAATTGTAAGGTAAACTATTGTGTCATCCGCAAATAACCTTGTTTCACTTTTGACAGTTTCTGGCAGGTCATTGATGTATACCAGAAACAGACAGGGTCAAACAACAGAACCCTGAGGGACACCGGATAACACGGGCAAATTATCAGAGATTTGACCTTCAACCGCAACCCTTTGGCTACGGTTGCTCAGGAATGACCTTATCCATGAGGAGACATGACAGTCAACCCCCACGTTATTTAACTTATGTATTAACTTGTGATGGTCGACTTCGTCGAAGGCATTTAAAAAATCCATCACAATGACGTCAGTCTGTTGTCCATTGTCTAGGCTGTCAAAGACTTCCTGGGACTCCGTTAAAAGATGAACGTTTGGCGTGCGTTTATTTTAGTACTGTGCTTTTGTGAATTCTGACTGCCGTGACTATGTTTTTGGGGGTACCAGCTTATAAGGTTGCATGACATATCTTTTGGAATCCAACTTGTGAAAGAAGACATGCTCCTCTACAAATTGCTACTAGACTCGCTCAATCTGAAATAAACAAAAATGCAAGAGAAATGCATCGAAACTATGCCGTTTCAAGACTGAACCCTATGGGATTTGTTTTCACTGGAAATAAACATTTAAGAAAACCTGGTACCGGCTCTTCAGGGTCCACTTGTATAGTAAAGTTCGTTGTAGCTGCGTTATTTTATTGATTTTAATACATTTAGCGGGAAAGCGTGTGATTATTATAATAATGTATGTGTTTTCTAAGATTCTTCAAGTGACAAACGATTATTCGCGAAAACAAATTATAACAAACTTATGGAAGCCCGCCGTTTGCATCTAACTGCAAATCCGGTCGTATTTTAATAAATATTGTACACGTTTTACACATCACTGATGTCGCTTAAAATGAAACAACTATAAATAAGGTGTAAATCGTGTCGTTTTATATGATTTACACGCACATTTTATCTCGCGCTACCTACGGAATTTTAGTAACCAAAACGCGAGCAAGATGGTTATTTGTAAGATGGCTAAATTATATTGAACGCGAATATTTACATGACATGGTGACGTCACAATATTAGGTTCATTAATGACGCCATTCAAAAGCCCGACTTTCCAGCCCTTTGATACGGAAACGGCCTTCACACTGTGTGACACGCAATTTGTATTTGGTCTTCTGTACTTTATACCAAAATACACTAGTATTCTAGTCAACATATGTTTTATCACCCTGCAAACTGACTAATATCACGATAAAATTACAATTAATTATTTTAGATAAATGTGTGTATGTGCATGCGCCCTTCGAAACATTAAACTATTATTATTTAAGATATGTTCCTTATATATATAATTATATATTGTGTATGTAAACCAAATAAAGTTTGCGCGTTACATTTATGATAACTTTAATAACACTAGGCATATAAACAGGTGTGTTTCCAGAATGCTTTTTGTTTTGGAAAGGTGTTTCATATTCATGTTCAATCAATATAATAATATGGCATAATCCAACTATACAATTTTAGACATAGCTATTCTTCCATTATAGAAGATATTAAAATAATTGCGTTCACATTCTTAAATATGTATGATTGGAAAAGAGATGGACTTATAAGCACAAAACAAAATAACAATACTACATAATTGATAATAATACTATATGATGTTTATTTACTATTCTCATGTATTAGTGTTATGTTCATTTGTGTATTGAAAAGCGGAACTCCGGTAAATCACTTATGTCTCTTTTGACATTTCAATTTTCAAATATCTTTAAAAGAATGAAACGTTTGAAAGTATGCATTTTGACGAAATCTGGTATTATTCTTTTCGTTTATGTCTTTTGCATGTACCTACTTCAAATGGGCAGTATAGATTCGCTCTTGTCCGTTAACCAGTCCGTAAGTTCTTCCGTCCGTCGGATTTTTGTTACAAGCGTAACTCTAGTATTAATACTGATAAAGAAAAGCGCAAGTGAACATGCGAACTTTGAATTGTTTGTGTATAATTTCGACATTTCGAGTGCTGAGACATGTTATCATACACAATTGTAAGGAACATACACACGATAACAAAATGACGTCAATATACAAATTTTCTGTTAAGTTACATAAATAAAATGTAGTCAATTTGTAAAAAACAAACTTTGAAAAAGCCTATTGAGGCAAAATATATCAGAACATAGTTCTTCTACTTCTTCTATGTCAATATTGATTATATTCATATCAATTTATCTTTGTCTACAACATGTGATTAAATACCGGTATTTCTGATGTCATGTTTGATCTAAGTAAAGTCAAGATCATAAGTTAACAATGTTTGATGTGCTTTTGTAGCTCTATAAACTGTGCTTGTATCATCTATTTAAGCGCATAACAGTTACCCTTGCTACTCTCTTCGATAATTCAAATTAATTGTCTTGATAATCAATTGTGCTTTTTCGACAAAAAACCATTTGGATATTAAACACGTTCGCAAACCGTGCGTCCCATGATTTCAGTCTCACACGTCCATGCTTTATATAGTACACAAATGGATGAATACAATTGTATTATAATTGAAATATAAATACAGTGCTGATACAAGTTACTTTAGATTTAAATGTAGGAATGGTAAAAAACAAAATTACGAAAAGATGTCATTAAGACGTATTTCTATATGAACTTTATATTCGAACGACATGTGAATGATAAACACGAACCTAAACATGTTCAATCTATTTAATTAATAATAATAACAGATTCTATCCTTTTTTTCCTGTGATCTATACGACAATTCACATATCTTTATGATTTTAAATATTTTTGTAAACTCATATATTTTAAAACAACGCACACGGCAAAAACTTGCCTAAATGCTGAATTGCTGTGCAATAGATCGACTCGATTTGGAATTAGCACACATCTGACCAAAGGTAAAACTCACACATAATTATGTTTCTGTTTTTATTCGCGTTATTTGATTAGACGGTACATAGACTTTTTAAAGAGAAACAATCAATTATTATAAGCGAATAGTGGAAAATCTAAGCTGAATATTTTACTTTAGTTCCATTGTAAAGCTAACATCGTTTATATAGTTATATATTTTGCTACATTTCATTGTACGATTTTCTATTTCTAAATATTTTAATGGAATAATTGCTCATTAAACAAATGTCAATATGGTAATTTAAGTATGCCACATACATGCTTTCTTAAGTATGTTATATACGGACAAACAAGTATCTCTGAACTAAATACAGGTACAACCGGATTGTATAAGCTAAACCTTAACATATTTTGTTAAAAATATTACTGCAATATATACATCTCCTGCAATAACATGTTGAAATGTTTCTCACAGGCAAAACAGAGCGCTTCATCAATATTGGTGTTTTGCCGTGGTGTTCCATGTTTGCTTATCTACATTCATTTCCCTGGTCCATTTTCTCCATAAATATCTTCTATTGTTTCATGGTCGATGGCCACCTGCTCCCCGGCGGTAACTCGGGAACCGTATCCACCGTCGGCTTCTACTCCGGACTTTTGAAATTTAAGCCCGAATAACCGGGAACCGTATCCGCCGTCGTCTTCTACTCCGGACATTTGAAATTTAAGTCCGACTAACTCGTCGTCATCTAAATTGAAGTAATTCTTGGCTCGCTTACCCGGACCGTAAAGCCCATAGAGCACGCCATTGCTCTTGGCAATATTGTCGGCCACCCGTGTCCTCGAGCCATATCCGGAGTCCATCCCTCGTTTAACCATGCGCTCCGGAAGTCTTGATCTAAATCCATATTCCGCTAGGAGGCGCTGTTCGGACGGCAAACACCCGTCGGAGCCGTCCATGGCTCTTTTACCGAACCTGTTGAAGAAAGACCGCTGTAAATTGTCATTAGCAACGTGGGTAGCAGCGTCGAGACGAGAACCATATCCGCTATCACCTGTCACGGACCTTTCCCGTCGAGAATGAGAGTTATTTTTTCCACTATCGTCGGACCTCCCCTTTGCGTTATCATCTTCTTCATGTCCTTCATGAATGTAACCGTTTATATGTTTTGTTTCCCCACTTCTGACTGCTTCGTTTCTTTGTAGCGTCCGAGCAAATGCCGCGCCATTCTGGTTACTGAGAACCAATAGATATATCACATGAACGAAAGCGGATGTTAACTTAAGCGTATTCATGGTCGGTCGTTCAACTCAAAATGACAATCTTTGGTTGCTCCAAACAACTTTGGCTTTTATATTTGAGAGGTGTTGTGTTGCCGACGACATTAGCGCAGAAGATGGTGGAACGTGGTGAAGTCATTTGACTAATGATAACTAATTATAATTATTATCAAATGCTGTTTTGATATCTTAACAGTACATTAACACTCCAATGGCTTCTGCAATTGATAGTTATTGAGAATATGCTAATATCCTGTCTTTGCAAATGTGAACAATGTGACCATTGCGTATTGTTGTCCACATTAATTCAAACGTAACGACAATAAAGTGACTGCATTGGACAGTAGGTAATAGTTTGGTAAAAACAAGAACGTTTACAAAAATGCAAAATTGCCTTTTAACAATTACGTACGAATATGCATAACGCTAGACAAACATATTATTTGACAGAAGTGTATTCGAACTATAATAACTATATTACTACATGCATGTGAATGAAATATTTGCCATCATGAAGTCCAATAGCAATGTTCCCATGCCTAAATTTCACAAATCTGTGATAGCGCTTCGTTTGCTGGCAGATATATCTTAAAATGTAGTTTGATGCAATACTGCTGTGTGTCCGTACCAATAATGTGGCGTATGATTAGCATATGGCTACAGATATAGAAGAATGTATGTTGACACAATAATTGAGACGCGTCGTGTGAAATCGGGTCTTATGCCATATGTGCCAGCGCAGCTCCAGACCAGCCAGTGCATTTGCGCAGTCTGTTTACGAGCTACGATGTCCGCTTGTGAGACCACGAAAGCGGACAGGGAAGCTCCTGACCATACTGCGTGGATATTGGAGCTACGCTGGCCGCATGTGGCATAATACCCATCAGCGCATGACACGGGTCGTACGTGATATTTCTTTGCAAAACAAGCACTATTTAGGTTGGAAATTGAGCAAATGCTTCTTAAATAATTATTATAGTTACGCGTTCAGTGTTATATGATTTAATCAAGTGAACGGCTATATCGTGGAAGATATTCAAATAAATATATATGTCTCAGTATGTCGCAAGTATATACAATGAATTAATTTTTTGTGTTATAATTCATATGACCAAACACTAATCTTGCCTGCTGCTTAACTAGAAAATGTATCTTGACATTTATTTATTTCTGTATACATTAGTAAAGTAGGCTGGACTGCTATGGCATATTGTATGAATTAAATTCGAAAAAAAGCAAACCTATTTATCTGAAATCATTTGGGAAAGATGACAGGTTTATGTCATACTACTATTATGCGTTATTCAATTTACTGAATAGTTCAAACGTAGTGTCACACTCATAAATGAGTTATCATGTAAGCAAATACATATATCGTTTGTTTCTAGCGTAAAACGTCTTCAATAATATTATAAATAAAATACATCGTACTTCCGGTGCAATATACTTGTGTGTTTGTGTCCAAAATAAAGGGTGTTTACGATTTGATATACATATCAGAATGGATTTTGTAATTGAATATGAAAGATCATTTCGCAGTCCGCACAGGCTAATTGAAGTCGACTCTTTCTGCTTTTATTGCTTAAAGAAAGTCTCTTCTGAACGACAATCCAGTTTAGACGGAAAATGAAGTCCCTGCTTAGCCTGTGCGCACTACACTAGAGTTTGGGAAAGCCACTTATTTCGGGGTACAAATAAAGCTTACCCATTAAATAATCTTTAAAAATCAAAAATCAAAGTTTATAATTTGCAAGAAAGTACCATTGTTTGTAAATGATTATCAGTTTTTTTTCCCAAACGTAAATTTGCGCAAACAACGGTAGGTGTAATAGATGTACTGATGATGCTTTTTGATCTCAGCCCTAGTTATTTTGTAAAAAGCGTTATGCCGTTGTTATGCTCACAGTGCCTTGAAATAGTATATTTATTTTCAAGAAAAATGTGTCCTTTGGAAACACAAAATTATATTAATTTCGTTCAATACAATGTCAAAATTAAGTGTTTGGCAATTATACATATCCCTGATGTGCTGAAGTTCGGAACAATGCACTAGTCATAAGTTAGAAACTACTTTGATCTACTTAAAATTCTTTCAAAACAACATACCGTATCTACCATTAAAAAATATTTGAATGACAAAACCATTTCAACATAATATTGTTTAGCGTTTTATATTAGTATGTTCCAAAACAAAGCGTATTCCATCATAAGTATCATGTTCATCGTAAAGCAATATGAACATATGAACATGCGATTTGTTATGATTTCGGATTTAAATTTGTATATTTCTATTGCTATAACAACATATTTAAGCCATTCAAATCACTTTATTTGAAGTTATATTAACTATTGTTGCATTTTTATGTTAAATATCAATACAAAAATGACGACGAAATAATTAAAATATATATATATTTCAAAAGCTCTAAATAGCAACCAAAGTTTTTTTCACTATTTAACATGTAACTGTATTTTCCGTTATAAAATACAACTAAATTCGATATATATTCTACGATTTTTAAAGGGCACATGTTCTTGAGAAAATCACCCAAATTTACTCAAAATGATAAAACGACACACATTGAAATCGGCACTTGATACAACTATGATTAAAAAATATACATTTTTATTAAACACATATGTTATGTCACCTTGTTTTGTGACACGAGACGTTTGTTCTTAATCAACAGTTTCACCCGTGACCTGGTTGTCCGCGTCGGCATAGTCGTGAAGCAGAATGGTCATAGAATAGTCACAGGATGTTGCGTCCGACATTGTCCTTCGGGTGCTGATGGCGTTACCATATGGATTCGGACAAACGTATGTTTTCCTGATGCTGTTGATTCAATTTAATTGATCATGAACACAAAAATGTAATCATTTTATTAAAGTCTGCACTAAATATGTAAGGCCTGAATACGTAACCCACACAACACTCAACCATGCAAAAATATAGTTATGTATTGCATTATTTCATAGAAATATTATTTGTAATGAGCCACTCGGGTCTGTCAATCAGAATTCAAATTGTTTTATCTTAAACTTCTTGCCTGTCGGTAACATAAAGTTATAAGTTATAGTATTAACAAAATAAATGAGGATTAACTGTCATTTGAAGTCTCATTCTGATTCAGTTTGCTGCGGGAAGTGACCGGGGTCTCCATGAGGAAAGGCTGCGTCGTACACGTGTTTGTCTTCATTTTACAGTGACTGGTCGTGAACGTTTAACACCTCATCTATTGAGTATGCAGGATTTAGCTGGGCCACACTTTTCTTAGGTTGTGTGCCTCATACTGACATGTGTGTAGTTGATTAAAAGACAATCGGTTAAATGACGACAGTATGTTCACTGTCGCTCGAATATATTCGGGAAATACGGCAAAAACACAGAAACCCTCACAATCACAATCTTTGTTTTTGCGCGACGTTTCCACATCGCTGCCTCTTCCATTCGGGTTCTTCGGAAATGTGTTGGCACATTGTATATTAATTTTATTGCATATGCGGGTTCGCTTGAAGCTGGTTGAGCAATGCAGAAGGCTGTCCGAGGACGCCAAATTGATGGCGATTCTCGATTCCCGATGACGATTGATTGATTCCTGAACACCTCGAATAGATGCCGAAAGTTTGTCTCCCATGAAGCCGTCCCGAATATGACATTGAGCGCCAAATTTTACAACTGTAAACACTTGGATGCAAAAGATATTCAGCCCCAAGCTGCCAAGAAGCATTCTTGAGCCGTATTCTTCAATTATAAAATAAAACTTGAATTCAAACTTAGACTTTGACTTACATAAGCCAAACTCATGATTGGTATTCACGAACGAGTTTTGAAAGATACTTAATTAAGATTGTTTTATTTGATTGCGTATGCGTACGAGTATGCGCTGTTCCTAGTAGAGGGAACGCGCCAAATAGCGTCATTAACGTCAAAAGACATTATCATTATCATTATGGAAGCAGAAGTGTCGATGTTTCGGAAGGCCCCAGATTAGTAGTCGGTTCAAAAGCTCACATGAGCTTATGTTTGTATATGTTGCTGTCTTGCCGACTTTAAATACAGCTTATCTTATCTTATCTTATTGGACCGAGCCAGCAGAGATTGTTCTCAATGCGCTGGTTCAGGAACATCGAGTCTTCTACTCGGCGAGTACTTGGGGAGTCGCGTCCGAAAACATCTATGTGTACAGGATGGAGAAATGGGACGAGGTAGCGAACAGATTTTCGTTGTAAGTTTTATGTTTATGTCTCATAATTATGCTTGATATTTGATATTAAGGATTCTGTTTTTTATTGTGGAATGTGTAAAAAATGTTTCAAAAAATGGTATGATATACATTACAATTGCACGTTTCATTGAGTCCAATATTTGCAACGGGAACTGTTATTGAAGTATTTACAATAGATGCATTTTTGCTAATACGGATAAATGTACCATTTAAGAAGTTATTGTTAAAGTCTCGTCTCGTACCATGTTCGATCCGTAGACGTTAAATTTTTTATAGTGTATTGTTTTGTTTTATTATATAAATTGTGTGGCATTCATAATTATCCAATTACATTGATAAGAAATTGCATACGAGAGCTAGAAACAATAAATACTCAAAATAATAGGTATAATTTATATTAACTGTTTAAAATTAACATTTCATGATCTCGAACCACCAACTAGTATGTCAACTTTTCTCCGTGGGTCCGATGCGCAACAAACTGAGTGACTTAAACTAGTAAGTGTTGCCAGTAATAGTTATATAATTATTGATACATCTATAAATAGATTATTAATAGTATTAAACTTCACATTTATGTTAAATTATTTCTTTTAATATTTATAAATACTTTCGCTGTAATAGTAAGTGATAAATACAAAAAATGTGTTTAATATGACAATCAAGCAACAAGTATTACCTGTTAAATACGTGAAGGTTAAGGTGCTTTAAGTTTGGAAATTTCTCAAAGACAAAACACAAACGTGTGTGGGGAATTCTGACGTTGACAGTTGTCTACAATACATTAGAGCAGTTTCAAAAATATCAATAGCATATGCACTCGCGTACCAGCGATGTCACCAAGTTCCTGTTTTTCGCGACCGGCGTCAACACCACAGGAAATCGGACGAATTTCGCCACTTTTAATGCAACACACTTTCTGAGAGACTGGTATGATATTGCTTGTCATCATTTTTACCACCTGATGGCGTGTTAAAGGGACAAGGGTTTGGTGCTGAAGCACGGCGTTTTGTCTCATAGCTCGTTCGACCTTTTTCGTTCGAAGTAGTACTAAACGGTTACATTCTAGTTACAAAGTAGTGCCTATTTGTAAAGGAGTATTTTTCATTTTTGTTAATGCCATCTAGCCATCGTATTCATGTCTTTCGTGATTATTTTATTTATCCTATTTTTGTGTGCAACAAGTTGGTGCATTCCATCAGCAATTACGTTAAAAGATGAACGTTTGGCGTGCGTTTATTTTTGTACTGTGTTTTTGCCGAAACCATGATTTTGAGGGTACCTGCATTTTGGCAAATGGATTTTTCTTTAAGGGTGCATGACATATCTTTTGTAATCCAATTTGTGAAAGATGACATTTTCCTCTTCAAATATATACTAGACACGCACACTCTGAAATAAAGAAAAATGCAAGAGAAATGCATCGAAACTATGCCGTTGCATGATGAAACCTTATGGGATTTGTTTTAACTGGAAATTACCCTTTAGGAAAACCTGGTACCGAGTCTTCAGGGTCCACTTGTATAGAAAATCACGTCAAAGCTGCGTTATTTTATCGATTGCAATACCTTTAGCGGGAAAACGTGTGATAAATATAATACGTTATGTGTTTCTAAGATCTTTAAAGTGTGAAACGATTATTCGGGGAAACAAATTAAACTAAAAGTATGGAATTTCGCCGTTTGCATCTCACTGCACATCCGGTCGTGTTTTAAGAAATCGTGTAAACTTTTTCCGCATCACTGATGTTCATTAAAAGGTAACAAAGTGTAAATGAGGTGTGAATCGGCCGTTTTATATGATTTACAAGCGAATTTTATCTCGCGCTGCCTACGGAATCCAAGTGAAGAAAACGCAAGCAAGATGGCTTATCATATGACATCCTCAAATGCGTTCAACTTGTCGGATCGACCTGAAATGTTGAATGTGCGGTACAGATAGGTTAATAATGATGAAGTTGCGTTAAGGGTGCGTTTTTCGAACTACTGTGCTTTTGTCGAAATCAACCTGCCGTAACAGTGTTTTCTGAGGGTGTTTGCATTTGGGCAAATGAATTGGTATTAAAAATTGCATGACATATAATTTTCATTCTACTTTTCGAAAGAAGACATGTTCATCTTACAATAAATTTATACTAGGCTTGCACAATCTGAGATAAAACAAAATGCAAAATAAATGCCTTGAACGTTTGCTATTTCGTTATGAGACCCTATGGGAAATGCATGCATTGTAAATTAACCAAAACATAATTACACATAATTGTTGTATTCCGATGAATTGTTACGCACGATTGTGTGACGCTGTATTTCATGAGTCCGCAGAGCGAATGGAGATTAATTTAGCACAACGAGTGCGATAGCAATCTGCACAACAGAGCCATGGAATAGTTCATTCATTATAGACCTTTTTACAAAAAAAAACAACAAGAACAAGTCACTAGCGAAACAATTGATGCATATAATTTGATCATAAATATAACATTATATTGGACTACGCGAATATGTACATGTCATGATGGCGTCACTTTTAGACGTACACTACTGACGTCATTCAAAAGTCGGGCTTTTCCAACCGTTTGATACGGAAACGGTCTTCGCACTGTGTGATACGAAATTTCGATCTTGTCTTCTGCACTTAATACCAAAATAGTTGTTTTGTCAATATATGTTTTATTACACTGAAACGACAAATATCACGATAGAGTTATAATTAATGATTATGGATAAATGTGTGTGTGCGTGCGTGCTTTCGTGCGTTCCTTTGTGGGTGTCCTGTCCTTACATGTTCATAATTTCAAGCAATAAACATGTTTTTCAAGAATATGTATATTGTTCAGCTCTGTGATGCGGCGTCATTTACATTGGCTTTACCTTTGTAGTGTCAAAACTAGGAAATATTCTTCAGGTATGTCTTTATTTAAATGCGTGTGCGTTTCGTTTCGGTCGTCAGATGAAATGTTAAGCAAAATGTATTGCACAAGTTTCATTATAGTCAAAACGCCCATCAATATCAGGATGCAACTCCGTTTGAAATAACTTAATATTGATCAACGAAATAATTAAGAAAATAGTCAATAAATAAACAAAGCTGCAGTAGGATAACATATAAAGTCATTTAGCGAAATATGGTATTGTAANTGATAGCCCCCATGCTTGGTCTCTTTATCTGGTGTATAATTTCCTCTTGGGCGAACTATAGGTTAAGAATGCATCAACAATTGTTTTTATAATATTTTAATAAGTCATAAACATACTTCTGTATTATTCGGAGCCCTTAGACCATCCGTCAAAAAAATACATTTGTGTAATATATGTGGCTGAGAACGAGGGTTGACCCATCGTGTCAACAAATGATTTTTCCCGCTTAGCTCATCATATGGAAGTGCAACATCTTACAAATCAAAATCTGGAATTTAAGCAAAGATTTTCTTAACCTGTTACAAAGTAAATTGTTGAGGCATTAACATCGATCTCTTACATTTCTGTCGAAAAGGGCACTTTTTTTCATGTGATATGATTAATTGTACATATAATGCCCCTTGATGCTCACCGTCAATGCTTTTGTAAATAGTAAAACTGATTAAGATACATTATGGAGCGAAATATATATAAGCCAAAGCATAATATATCATGGTTGTCATGGAAACAAAAAACCAACGTTTTTCAAGTATTTATCATGATTTCAAGGCAAAATACAAAGCAGCAAAGGAAAACAGATATATGAGATCTGCACTTTGTTTTACTTATGTTACACTAATGTGCAAGCCAAAACATATAAAATTGACAAAAATCTCAAATGTATGTATTGGTCTTATCTGTTATATAAATGCACATGTGGCATATTTTACAGATTTTTTTTATATTCTTTGAATAACTCTACATCAAATCATATGTTCTTTTAGAACTTTACTGTTATTTGCATTTGTTTCTAGTAGTTTCACAATATTTAGATATAAGTTAACGAAACTAGGGACATTGTATTGAAAAATAATTGTTGCTTTGGGGAAAAAAAATGTTGCTTTTATCATATTTAAATCCGTTTGAATGCCGATTAGTCCAATTAATGTCAACACAAATTATCGGAAGGTGTAGGTGAGATACTTAATAAATTTCAGTTCACAAACAGAAAACAAATTGACGCACTTATTGTATGGTGTTTGTTTTACACAACTTCAAAAAAAATATTTGTCCACACCTGACCAATATTTTTGGAAATTTTCACATGTTATTAGGATTTTATGATTGTACAATTCACCAGAAATGACGAGGTTTTTGTTAGGAGTGTCATCTGTTAATTACACATGTGATATGTGATTTACACATTGACCATTTAGAATCAATGGTTGAAATATACAATAGGACCTTTTTTACACAGAGCTGTTGACATTGTTAACAATACAATTGGCAATATAAAAAGTACACAATGTTGACCTATGAACAACAAACTGATTGAAAAAGAAACAAAATATACGTCATTATGTACTACAAATCCACGCATGCCAATCACAAATTATAATTGGAATTCTTTTATGAAGAATATCCATTTATGTCTGCAATATAACACGTAATCTGTTACAAAAATTGTCAATCACAAAACAATATAAACTCAATATATTGTTTGTATTATTATCCACGCACAGTCCAAACTGACAGTAAGATGTCAACTTGGTAAGCTCATCTTACACTGGGATTGGCAAAATTAATTTGCGAAGATCTGCCATTATGAAAATACAAATATTAGCAATCTTCTACAAACTCACCAATAATATATCACTAAAGTGCTGACCAATTACTTGTCAACCTTTTAATTAAATTGAAATCTATCTTACACGTAACCTTAGCCTACATTGCTATTTTTCTAATTAAACTTTACCTTTGTGAAAAGAAGAAAACAAATTATTAATCAACTTATACTATGGTAGTGTAGGTGTGTATTTCAATCCAATACGCCATATGAGGCACGTGACAACAACATATTTTCACAAGAGATAAAAAAAGAAAATAAAATACAAATGCAAACATTTCTTACGATGAATAAAAAGATTATTGTTTCGAACATAACTTACTCTGAACCCAAAAAATATGTACAGTGAACAGTGTATAGTCAATGTTTTAAATTACAATAATAATATAGAGTATAACACTTAATAATTACTTGACCATACATATATTTAGTGCTGGCAAAATAGTGTTGAGAACAATGATGACCTATGTTGGTTATACGGTTGTATCTTCCCTGGTGTGACTGCTTCATCAAGATCGTAAACTGTTCATCCTGTAACACAATACTTTTTTCACAATTATCTGTGTTTTTAAATCAATATTTAGAAGTGAAACTCCAGAAGCTGCAGCAGTATTGCATTTCTATCATACACAAATATTGTCGAAACCACCAATCTTGCAATTACATTAATATACATTGCCGTAACATATAAGGGTAAAAGGCAGCTTGTCATTCAATGGTCTGTAAATATTCCGCATTACCTGCAGAACTCACAATTGATGAACATACAAGTAAGCATTATAAATACAGAGAATGTGCAAGAATGTAAGTATAAAAAAGGTCTAAAACAAGGTTTCCAAAAATAATAAAAATAACAATACCGCTACAAGCTGCTGAAGGCTGAAAATATAACAACATTAACGAAGTGTACGGGGATACAAGTTTCTGCATCCACGCAGCACACATCAAACTGTTGTGGAATTCAATATAAAGAAGTGAAACTCCGGAATCTGCAGCAGTATTGCATTTCTATCATACACACATATTGTCGAAACCACCAATCTTGCAATTACATAAATATACATTGCCGTAACATATACGGGTAAAAGGCAGCTTGTCATTTAATGGTCTGTAAATATTCCGCAAAACATGCTCATACCTTTTCTTAATATTATCATGTTTTTGTAAGCATTAGAGGAAAAAATAGTATAAATACTAAACACATACAAGATAGACAATGCAGGATGTAAGTCATATCGTACTTGCAAATCATGAGAACATGTTTCGGTGTTACCACTATGTCATTTTGCCCAATCTGTATTTCATGACGTGGATGTGATTCGACACATTCACCTATATCATGGGAGTTAACCATTGAAACAACAAGGAGCTGCCACTGAATAACAAGATAGCAACATATATATGTTCGGTTTTGTAATAGTTAAACATAATATAAGACAAAGAAAACAATGTTCACACAAGTTATGAATCCCGTTACAATCTTAACCATATTATTAAACATATTTTATTTCCAAAACATACGTGCAGCAATCATTTACACTGTCAAGTCTGACAAACAAATGATGGACTGGAAGATATTTGCAGTTTTAACTATATTAACACATAGGTTTGTAGTTTGTACTGCATTTCGAAAGCGCAATTTTGTCTTTCTACTGTCCATATGTGTTTTAATGCATTCTTGATCATCATTATTTTCATTTTCAATTTGGTCATGAACACAACCACTTAAATCGACATCCACATGTATTAATTCTGACAAGAATAGCAACAATAATATTTATACTCATAAACATAATCAAATAGATAAATATGGTCATATTGCTGATACATTTGTTAATTTAGTAATTATTGTCATTACGAATGGAATTATCATTGCGTTCAATGAAAGTGCCATGCCACTGTAGGATCGCACAAAGATTTGCAACACAAATTTGATTATACAACCCTATCCAGTTTGCAGTCTGGAAAATTTCAACTGATCAACATTTATACAATCATCTTACAATACATAATGTGAAAGAAGAATGATTTGAGCGAAATATATGCACTTAAGCTTTTCAACAAAATGGTAATACAGTTAATACTGTAACTATAGAAAATTCAACAACAAATGATTAATTGACAAGTGTTGTTTAAGCTTTTGACAACTTCCAGGTAAAACAGTAATAGACATATCGTCAACAATCTTGATTATGACAGCCCAATACATATATCATGATTAACGCAATAAAATCATTCTACATTAAAGTTCAACACCGCAGACACATTTTACAATTTATTGGGGAAAAACCACTGAAAAAGTAATAAAACCATACCTTGACAAAAAGTAGGATGTTTATCCAAAAATAAACAATTTCGATATGCGATCCTACTACATTGACTGTTATATTAGCTAATGATAATTTACACCATTTACAATCAAAAGAAAATAAAGAAAATTATCGTTCCACGAAATAAATAATTTCGGTTTAGGTTTAACTTCAAAATAAAACAAGCGTCGAATATCGAGCTAGTTTGAATTTCGAATATATACTGACCTTGACATTACAAGGTGAAACGAAACTATCGATATGTTTCGAATATCGCTCTTGCCCTGGCATCAACATTAAAGGCGCTGATGTGAACGAATTTCGTGGTAGCTCTGAGATCTAACTTTCGCGGTTTATGTTTGAATTTCGATGTCAGAGCTAAAAAAAAAAAAATATGGGTACAAATGTAGCAGCTCGATATTCATGTTTCGCGTATAACTATAATAATATATTATATTCTAGGTGTTGCACTCCATCTAGGAAAATTATCTTTTCAACGTGTTTTGATGTGCATTGTGTATTGTCACAAAAATGCTTTTAATGTTGTTGTTTTTATTTATGAATCAAGTCTCACGTGATCGAAGACCCTAATTACAACAATTTGACACCACCAGGATTAATTATCTTACCCAATTTGTATTATCAAGTCATGCATTCCAGTGCCGGATTAAGACTGGGCGGAAGCGGCCCACGCCCATTCCCCTCTCACTTTGCGAAGGATCGACTTTTTTTAATCACCGTCTATTTTAATGTGATTTGCTAAGTTATTAAATTTAATTTACAGTCTTAGTTATAATTCAGAATATTTTTGTCAGTAGTAAGTCATTTTTGCTGAAGGCTGCCGTCAACTGCAGACCAAATTCTTTGCGTACGGGTATAGTTGGGGATCTTTTGCGATTAATAGGCGGAGCTTGGTCATAGAGCATTTTCGGCATGTGTTTACATGCATAGTCACTACAGACAAATTGAAGTATACAACAATACAAAACCGAATTAGCCGAAATTGATTCCAAAGGATCGGTACCAATATGTTGCAAACATATTGCAGACCATACTGACACTGTAGAGTTGTTGATTTGTTGTCAAAATAATGCTGAAATGTTGCCGATCTGAGAATCGGGCTTTATTACAATGCAGAACTGCATTTTTGTTATTGGTTACTATTGGGACACTATGTTGTTTGCTCGTTAACAAACTGTTTGATTGATATTACTATTGCGGACTGCCATGGTCAAAGTTGTGTGGAATGTGCTGGTGAAAACATTAATTTCATATAAACTAGAGCTTTTCAGTTGGTAGCTGTCGATTTTTAATAGCTCAATCGGCATTATATCATTTGAGAATAGTTGACTGCAGCGACGACAATGCATCATTCATTTGAACTTCCCTGAGACAGAACTTTCCTTCTCGTGGGGATTTCTGTGTTGATTTAACATTAATAAGCCTTGCAGAATGCTTTCGGAAGATTCCGTTTCAGTTGCAATGTGTTTCGCATGGTTTCCGATTGTTTGCCGAACATCCCGAAACAGTTCCGATGAAACCTTTGATGCGCAAATGTTTTATTTTTTTAAGATTTGAATGCCGAAGTTATTTTGATTCCAACAAGGAATTAAAAGTAACAGAAGGTTGCAGAAGCTCTGCGATCCGACTCTGAATGGTTCCAGATAATCGCAGTTAGACCCCGAAGCACTAAAATTCTGCAAAATCACTTTTGTTAACCTTTCAGGAGCTTAGTGGATGTTAGGTTCAAATTGCTCATTTTAATTAATAAGGTTTTACTATTTCATGTTCATTGATATAACAACCTTTCTGTAGTAGTAATAGTAGAATCCGTTTTTTAATCATCATAACACCACTATCAGGAATAAACATGTATTGTTTTGTCTTATTTAGCATGATTAAATTATCAGAACAAAGATACATTTATTTCTTACAATTCATAACACACAAAAGAAGACACTGACACAGTTTACACATTATATTTGTATTGTATTTCATATTAGTATTTCTGATATGCTTTAATTTGAGTGGTGTCCATTATGATTTACTGTAAATGATTTGATTTACTGTAAATGATACATCACACCTGTAGACGTTTTCATTTCAACAGTAGAGAAGTGCTCCTTGTTGTCGATTAAACAACCGCTCGATCATTTTTTGTCACAAATGCCAGTTTGACCTACGAATACTTCAACTATACATCGCATTCTGTCCAGTCCCAGGCTTTGCATGGTATTCTAAAATCATTACACTATTAATTAAGTTATTTTATCTTATGCAAAAAGCTTGGTAGGCTGCAATGTTGATGCATACTAAATGGATTGCTTACATGAATGGAAATCTCCTAGACCACCATACTAGATCTGACATTTCAGAACAATATTTAAAACATGTATACAACATGGATGGTGTTATACTATCCATTCAACTGTATGTGGCATTTTATAGCCTTATTCAAATCGTTAATATCTGAACATAATTGGGATAAGTTTATATTTTAGCTTGTAATGCAAACCTTAAAGCTTATTGAGACACGCTAAGTGCCGTTTCCTTAGTAGAACCAGAACTTGGTGTCTTGAAAAAAGGCTATCATATCAAATACGTGTCCTCCTGATTGCTCGGCGGAAACCATACCAAATATGTCACCAATGTCTGTATTAAGTACATGTTTCGCCTTAATTTTGTATTGGCTATCGTCACAAGATATATTTACTGATATGAAAAAATATGCATGCATGCAAATCATTTTCAAATCTCAATGAAGGAGTAAAAGAATCATATTAATAATTCGGGCAAAATGATTTGTTAAATGTATTTGTTTTACCTTGGTTGACATATTGATGGTTTCTTTGTGTAGCATCTTGTGTGCTACTAAACAAGTAGAAGTATTCATGCACAAGAATTGTCAGGACACGATTCTCTCCTTCAAGTTCCCCTTTATTATGAAGGATCCCTCCTTATTTTAAACTGAATGCATTATTATTTTTATTATATGCTTGTACTGCTTACTGTTCAATTAATTATTTCGTTGATTTATATAAAAAAAGATGGAATTATCATTATTTAATAATGCCTTTTTACTTTTTATCATGGGCTGAACTCATAAGTATAAACAATCTGAGTCCTAAAGAAAACTCACAGCGAATAAAGTTTAAAAGTAAAGTATTAAATTGTCGGAAATACTGTCATACTAATAATGTTTTTGTTGTTTTATATAATGCCCAAAATAGTTATCGGTTGTTATCAGGTTTCATGGAATGCTGGGAAAGTTGTTCATATTCCAACGTCCGGTCTTTGAGGTTAATTTTGGATTTTCGAGATAGACCGAGTTGCTTCGATTGATATAACTTTGCTGACTTTAGTTACCTAGCAACGGGAACAGTAAAATCAAGATGGCTACCAGTACTTGTACAACAGAAGGTGTTTTTCTTTAAATGAAAAAAACAACAACAATATCAACCAGTACCATTTAGCAAAAGTATTCAAATTCTTATAACTGGCAGACATAAGTTATCGTTTAAATAATTAACCGAGAATGTTATTTTTTAACAAACAAATGCATGTCTTGTCAAAACTAATGAACTTATAGAAATCATACTAAAATGTAGCCTTTAGTAAACAATAGATTAAAATGCACAAAAGTAATCTTAGCCTGTATATGTTATGTTGGTGACTTGCCTATAAATATTTAAATAATCAGCCTAATTGGTATAGGATCAGGCTAGATAAACAACAATGACTGATGGAAGCAGTGCATCATGCAACAGATAATTGAGGTAAGCATTTTATTAGTAAACAAAGGTCGAAGCACTTGGCTTGTCACTGGAGTCGAACAGTATTAAATTGGCTTGATAGCACAAATATGCCCGTTAAATTTAAATGGGATGGATATATAATGAAAGATATCTGTATACGAATTGACAGATAAGTCTGTTTTCCTAAACCCGTGGTTATCAGGTCCATCAGTTAATTACAAGCATAGGAAACATCTCTTGACCATAATTAATGTATTACAGATCCTGCGACATGAACACATAGATGCGACATTTTATCGTCCACAATCAAGTGAAGCATTTGTCAACAACAACTGACCGATTCAGTTCTTGCGTAGGTAAGGGTTAATTAAGGGCTTACACGGCAATGTGTTTCCGGCAGAGTCTTTGACCAATGCTTATAAGCAAAGTGTCTTCCAATCATAACGAAGTTTTTTTCAACGGTAGGGATCAACTGACGATGATTGACACCCCCGACCAAACACAGTAACAACAATTTCTCAGTCGAGGAATTAAGTTCATCATGTGAATACCGTCGCAGCCCTTGACTGGGCAAAGTCTTTATGTTATACGATATTATGGATTTTATCAAGAAACTTATACGCTAAGCCAGCCATTTGACTTAATGAGGCAGCTTTTTTATTAAACATATTTCCTTCCAATTCTTATGCTATATGCTTTATGCCGGGCGCTTTGCAGGAAAGCAATCGGTACCCCTCGATTTACTGTAAACTTGTAAACGGTCAAAACGAGCCTGTGTCGCACTCGATCTTAGCATTGTAAGCGAACGCCTTAACCAATAAGCAATGGAGACCAACTAGGTTTGCACGCTATGTGCATGCGTATTCATGTTACTTATATAATGTAAATACAAATGTCGTATCATTGCCATATGCATCTAAATAAATAATGATACATTTGTTTTTTATCCATGCTTGTGCACGTATTTCAGCGTAACATGCTGTTACTTGATTCCATGAACTCTGTATTGCATGAAACGACAGCCACAATACCAATTATAATGTGCAATCACAGAAAATTAAAACACTCTCGAGGGTATGTTGGATCTTATGAGCAAGTACAACTAAAGCGATAATGGTGTTGACATTTAGTCAGATTAAGGTTGGTTTAGTCTATTGAACAAACCAACACAAAAAATCGTATGTCATGCTTATAAAAAGACAATTGAGTTCACAGTTTTAATTATTTAGGGACATTTTTAAATGCCAGTACAAACTGTTGCCGATTGAGACAATATCATTCACTAACATAAATAATTGTTGATCATGATTCAATGGTTATTATATTTATTTATAGTAACTAACCAATCCCCTCCGTTAATCAGATTGCCACACGTCCCACTGTCGATGACAGATATCGTCGCGAAAGGTCAGAAGGAAAATAACATCGATAGTTTAACGTAATATTAACGAGTAATCAAATATAAGCAAAATGATATTATTAAAATCTAAGACAAAAAAAAAGAATATCAATATATAATATTTATTTGAATACCATCCTCTAAAGCAAATAATATTAAAACAAAACCTATGGAAACGTGGATATAATATTTTATTTCTCAATTCTGCGTAATGACTGCAACCAAACTCTAGGAAACGTCGCGGGCATTTAATTAACGTGTTTAAATTCAATACCCATCCTCGGCACCTGTGTACAGGTATGTCATAGTTGGCGAACAGAAATGTGATACGGTGACAACATAACTTCGCATTATAATTTTAATATTTCAGATACCTTCACCTATTGCGTTTTGATACTGAAAGAACAAAGAATAACTTTAATCGTGTAATAACCTGACTCATAAACTGTTATCTAGGTAATGAGTTTAATGTTATTATTCGTCTATTGTTGAGGTTTCGACATGAATTCCAACTGGAAACTAGTATTACTCAATTAAAAAAACTCGTGACATATTTTACTGAATATATGTATACAGTTGTGTACTTATGAATATTACGACACACGTATTTTAGTAGTGAAAGATCTAATTGCAGGTATTAAAAACATTTTTAATACGTGTGGCGGAGACAAATTATGTATTTTCTTTATTACAATTATGACAAGGACAAGAGATAAGACAAGATACGCAGAACTTCTCTGATATAAGACAGGATACGTGATCCCAATGAACAAAGACGGCATAATCATGATATAGGCCTCATATTTTATTTTTTAATTATTTATGTAACCATAGCAAGAACAATTTGTGTTTGACAAAACCTGAAATAACGTGCACATTTACAATATGGTCTTCTTTCTACATACCAAGCATTATCAACCTAGCTTAAGTACTTTTGGGATTGTCGCAGTATCCATATTTTAGATGTCACTTATTTATGATATCACAGCAACCACATATTTTCTCATAAGAAACACAAAATAACATGCATGTTACTCATATGGCCTTCTATCCACATACCAATTTTCATTAAACTAACTTAAGTACTTTTTGAGTTATCGCAAGATCCAGACTTTTTTTAACAGACTGACGGATAAACGAACAAAACTGAAATAATGTGCCTAGTTCCCGTATGACCTTCTATCAACTTACCGAGTTTAAGTAACAAAGCTTAAATACTTTTTAATTGTATCAGGATCCAGATTTTAGTTTTAACTTATTTATGTTACCATAGGAACCACAATTTGTGTCTGACATAAAAAGAACATTCATATTTAATCTACATTCATAGGATCAGTACTTGTTGACTTATTCAGGGTCCTGATTTCATTTTCAATTAGTTTGTTATCATTACAACCACAATTGCTCTCCGATGAAATAACGGTCGTATTCCATCAATATATGGCAATATATCCACACTTACAATAACAATTACAACTTCGTTCATTTAACGTCAAAGCTGAATTCTCACATGATAATTCGCCCACACGATATGTTCTTCATTTCCCAATGTACCATACTACTTTTCCATAAACAATATGTCAAATGAAGCCATTGTTTTGCGCGAATTTTAACGCCGTTCTTTTTCATGCAAAAAATAGCAAATAGCGAAATGCCGTCTTAATTTGAACGTCAATGTATGGCTTTCGACAAAAATGAAACCGAATCTGGGTTAAAATATACAAAAATAGCACATCCACTATAGGAATTTAGGACTACAGAAATATAGGACTATAGGAATTTCCTGAATTTAAGGAATTTCCTAAGGTTTTTCTTAAAGACGTTTGTGAATACGTGCCAAGAAGGAAGATTCAGAGCCAGCGAATGGAAGTCATATAAGACGTTTAGATAAAAAAAAACATACAGCTAATATCGTCTTTGAGAGAAATGTTAAGAATTGAATCTTATTTTTCTGCATTTAATCTGTGCATAAACTGTTCATACACAGAACAAATGCAGAAACATGTTATGTATTTCCTAAATATTGTAGCAGTACTAGCAGGAACTTTTTTAATATTATCTGTATCTGTTACTGAACCAACGCTTTAAATGTTATTAGAATTGACTCAAGGATTGTTATGATGGATGAACAGTTTCAATGCCGAAATGCTACCGTATGATAGATTGTTCTTCTCGAGAAAATAGACATTCATGAGAAAGGATTGCTCACTCGGTGTGTGTTTGTGTGTGTATGTAGGTTTGTTTGCAATGGAGATGTTCGTTTTAGGATGTGGTAATAATCTTATACGCAAAACAAATTACAAAGAGAAAATCCAAGCAAGGAGATCCTCAGGACACTGCACTGGTTCCCAATAGATGCACGAGTAATGTTCAATATACTCGTGCTCATGTTTAGAATTTGATGTCGAGCCGCTCCAATTTACACTAGAGAGCTGTTCACAACTGGTGAAGGTCGATACAGACTTTGATCAACTGATAATAATAATTTCAAAATCACAAAGACTCGAACAAAGAAGTCTGATAGATTAATAGCAGTGATTGGACCCAAGTGGTGGAATTCTCTTCCAAAAGACTTAAAATGCACGCAGAGCAAATTTCAGTTTAAAATAAAGCTTAAACCACATTTGTTTTGCGATCTCCATGACAAATGAGCTTTTTTATTTTTTGGAACTGTGTTCAGCGCAATTTAATATTGTCAAATATTTGTGTGCGCTAAATACGTGTACTTATATAAAATGCCACTGTCCCAAAATACATAACATAACGTAAATAAAACGCTTCATCATTGTTATTTGAGATATGCGCCATATATAAAATTATATATAATGTAGTTAAATTAAAGTATGGTTAAAGGGTTACATTTGTTCTAACTTGGTAAGGCATTTATACAGGTGCGTTTCTTTCATTGTATGCATCTAACAAAACAAAACACTCTTTTTTCGAAAAAGTTGTATATTTTCATAAACCATGTGTCTATACTTTCGACATAGCTATTTTTATGATGTAAGTTTTCAAAAACATGATGTTCACATTCCTTAAGATGTAAAGCATTCGAAAATATATTAAATTCAAATTACGGTATACAAAAATGATATTCACTATAGTTTATAGTAATACACGTTGTTATTACAATATTAAATTAAAGCAATTTTTTTTGTGTGTACATTATTATGTCCCCTTCTTTCTGGAACATCGTAACTCCTGTGATGCTTTTCTATCTCTTTTGTCATTTCAAAAGTCAGGTATCTTCCAGTTCATAAAAACTGATTGATGAAATCTGGCGTTTACCTTTTCGTTCAGAGGTCATACTTGCGTTTTTATGTCCCTTCTTCAGAGTGGTCATGTAGATTCGCACTTGTCCATCCGTTCGTCAATCCGTCAGATTTTTGTGCAGCGCGTAACTCAAGTATTATTTCAGCGAAAGTGATGAAACTTGATAAACATAGAGAACAGCATGTGGACATGCGCGCCTGGGATTTTTTGATGCATTGTTTGCAAATTATTAGAGTTTTCAGATAGAAGTGGAATTTGCATTCAATTCTTGTTTTAACGTTTTAAAGAATCTTAGAGTAAATTTGTTATTAATATTTATTATTTTCAGATCAGTTAATCTTTGTCTAAAACATATTATTTAATGCCGATATTTCAAAAGTCGTGAGTCTGTGGCGTAGTGGATAAAGTGTCCGCTTAGCGATCGGGAGGTCATGAGTTCAATCCCCACAGTGGGAGCGTTCTTTAGATTTCCCAAAAGACACCAAGTACTGGTTCTAGTCCCAGGAAACGGACTCCAGAGGGTTTCAATTAACCCTAAGGCTTTCGATGTAATCGAGCTTAAATAAATAGGTTTAAACTAAAAGTCTAAGTGATCTAAATAAAGTTGAAACTAACTATTTACAAACTTTTAATTTTAAAGCTCTATAAACTCTACAAGAATCATCTACATAAGCGCACAACAGTTACCCTCTTTAACTAGGTAAATAGTACAGTGTTTTAGATAATTACACACAATCGTATTGATAATCAGGTGTGCGTTTACGACTTAACACCGTAAGAACATCCAACACGTTCGCTTAACGTGAGTCCCCAGATTTTAGGTTCATAATTTACTCAGTATCTGTGCAAAGTTGAATCAATACAATTTGATCAATACATTTGTTTTTTTCAAATTGTCACTAAGACGTCGTATTTCTAGATGTATTTAATATTCGAAATTAACATGTTAATTGTACACAATCTAAGGAAATTTGTATATCTATATGAATATGTATGTGTATGTAAATGAATGTGTATTTATGATTGTTTTTTTGTTTTTGACGATGAGCTGTATATGCTTAAGTCGCAAATACACCATATTTATATCTTTGCATTCCAATATATTGATAACCTTCTATATTTTTAGGCGAAGCACACATCAACCTCTTGCCTTAATGTAGAACTTCTGTGCCATCGGTCAAGTTGATGGTGAATTAGCACACAACTGCCGATATATAAAACACCACAAATAATTATGTGTTCGGTTTTATTCGAATGCATTGAAAAACTGTACATAGACTTTGTTAACAGAAACATAAATAATTATCAGCGAAAATAAAAGCAACTGTACTGTATATCATACTATAGTGCCATTGTAAAGCTATCATCGTTGATACATAGTACATATTTGGCTATGTTGTGCTGTTAAACATAATTTAGTTTATTTTTTTAATAGCATAATTGTGAAGAAAGCATAATTAAAAGAAATATATGCCGCAAACATGTCTTCTTACGAATGTATTTACGGACAAAACGTATCACTCAAAAACAAGCCGGTAAAATGTCTTCATAAGCAATAAGCGAAAACATACGAGCAACTAAATTGTATATCATGCTGTGGTGCTATTGTAAAGCTATCATCGTTTAAACATATTACATACTCGGCTATGTTTTGCTGTAAAATATCTCTCTTTTTTAATCTTTTTAATAGCATAATTGTTTAAATAGGAATTGTCTATTTTTTATTTAAATATGCCACATACAGTTTTCTTAAGAATGTCATTTGTGGACAAAAAGTACACTCAAAAACAAGCCGGTAAAATATGCCTTCATAAGCTATAAGCGAAAATACGAGCAAATTAACTGCATATCATACTGGTCATACTGTCGTTATATTGTAAAGCAATCCTCGTGTATATAAACTTCATATTTGGTTATGTTGTTCTGTAAAAACATCATTTTGTTTAATCTTTTTAATAGTATAATTATTCACAAGCAATCGTCATTTGTTTTATTAAAATATGAAACATATATGTTTTCTTACGAATGCCATTTACGGACAAAAGGTACAACTCAAAATCGTACCGGTAGAATATGCCTTTATAAGCTATAGACGAACATACGAGCAACTAAACTGTATATTATACTATAGTACCATTGTATAGCTATCCTCATGTTTACATAGTACAGATTTGGCTGTGTTGTGCTGTAAAACATTAACGGACAAAAAGTATCACTCAACAACAAGCTGGTAAAAATGCCTTTATAAGCTAAATCTAAACTTATTTGATACAAACCTAATTATCCAATATTGAAATCTTCTAGAATTATATTAACCCGAGTTTTGCTATGATTTGTGTCTATCTCCGCTTGTGTGCATTCATTTCCCGGGTCCATGTTTTCCAAAAATATCACTCAGTGTTGCGAAGTCATATGCAAGCTGACTTCCGGCGAAAACTCGGGAACCGTAGCCGCTGTCGGTTTCCATTTTAGTTCCTGACTTTTGACTGTAACGCTCGAATATTGTGTCATCTCCATGCACTCGTTTGACCATGCCTTTTGTAACACTTGATCCATATCCGTTCTCCGGTAGGAAACGCTGTTCGAAAGGCATATACGTGTCGGTGAAGACCACGGCTCTTTTACCAAGACTATCGAATAGAGATTGCTGTAAATAGTCATTAGCAATGTTGTGGCCAGCGTCGAGACGAGAACTATATCCGCTGTCACCTGTGACGGCTCTTCCACCTAGATCAGAGAAAGGAATTCCCTGATAATTACGTAAGGCCTTGTTTTGACCAGCGTCGAGACGAGAACCATAGCCGTTATCAATGACAGCGGCTCTTTTAACGAGATCACCGAGATCAGCGAACTCCGACAGGAAACGCTGTTCGAAAGGCATATACGTGTCGGTGAAGATCACGGCCCTTTTACCCAGACTATCGAATAGAAACCGCTGTAAATAGTAATTGGCAATGTTTTGAACAGCGTCGAGACGAGAACCATATCCGCTATCACCTACCGCGGCTCTTTTACCAAGATCAGCAAACAGAACGCTCTTCAAATTGCCTGCGGCAATNCCTGATCCTTTCTGTCATTAAATATCTGTTTTATTTCACCAGTTCTGGTAGCTTCATTTATTTGTAGAGACCGGCCAATAGCCGCACCATTCTGATGTCTCAGAACCAATACAAATAACATATGAACAAAAGCAACTGTTAAGGTAGGCATCGTGATGGTCGGTCAAACAACTCAAACTAAAATGTTGATCTCAAATTATTCCATAGAAATTCATTCATTTATACTTCACAGGAATTGGCGACACGACTGCACGTGGAAATATAAATGGGATGGATATAATCGAAGATATTTGTATGCGAATTGACAGATTAGTCTGTATTGCTAGACCCGTGGTTATCTGGTCGATCAGTTAATTGCAAGCACAGGAATAATCGTAACACCATAATTAAGGTATTACAGATCCTACGACATGAAAACATAGATGCGAAATTGTAGCAGTGTTAATTATGTTTCGTCCAAATGTGAAAAACATGTCCATATTGCTGTTTTTACATTTAAGTTTGTCCGCTAACACGTGCGATCCAATCGTGAAGATCAGATAATATTGCAAAGTGTACACGATTGGCAATGTATTTTCGGCAGTGTTTTTGACCAATTATTATAAGCATAGTATCATCCAATCATAACGAAGTATTTTGAACAGTAGGGATCAACTTACGATGATTGATACAATCACAGTAACAACGATTTCGCTGTCGATGAATTAAGTTCATCATGTGAATACCGTCGCAGCCCTAGACTGGGAGGAGAGTTAAATTGTTACGATATTTTGGATTTTATCAAGTAACTAATACGATAGGCCAGCCGTTTCACTTTATGAGGCATCTATTTTATTTAACATATGTTCTTCCATTTCTCATGCTATATGCCGGGCGCTTTGTAGGAAAGCAAATACAAATTTCGTCTAATTGCCAAAAGCATCTAAATAAATAATAATACATTTGTATCCATCTATTTTTGCACTTATTTCAGCATAACATGATGCTACTTGATTAAATGAATTCAGTATTACATGGAGCGGTACCGTCTTGACCTATAATAATACATTTGTATATATCCATATTTTTGCACGTTTTTCAGCATAACATGATGTAATTTGATTCCATGAATTCAGTATTACATGGGGCGATACAGTATAGACCAATAATAATGTGCAATCACAGAAAATTAAAACACTCTCGAGGGTTCGGTAGATCTCAAAAGCAAGTACTACTAATCCGATGGTGTTGACATTAAATCAGATTTAGTCTATTGAACAAAACAACACAAAATCGTATGGTAGTAAAAAAAACAAATGCGTCCAGTGTCATAGTTATTTGGGGATAATTCAAAATGCCAGTGCACTCTGTTGCCAATTGAGACAATATCATTTAATAACATGAATAATTGTTGATCATGATTCGATGTTTGTGTTATGTATTTATAGTAACTAACCAATCCCCTCCGTTAATCAGATTGCCACACTACCCATTGTCGATAACAGATATCGTCGTGAAAGGTCAAAAGGAAAATAAAACCGATAGTTAAACATAATATTAACGAGTAATCAAATATAAGCTAATTGATATTTTTTAAGTCTAAGACAAAAAAAAAGAATATCAATATATAATATTTACATATATCCATCCTCTAAAGAAATTAATATTAACACTTAATTTATGTTAACGTGGATAAACTATTTTATTTCTCATTCTGCGTACTTACTGCAACCAAACGCTGTTAAACGCCGCGGGTATTTAATTAACGTGTTTGAATTAGATCCAATACCTATCCTCGGCACCTGTGTACAGGTATGTCATAGTTGGCGTACAAAAAAGTGATACGATGACAACATGACTTCGCAATATAATTTTAAAATTTCAGATACCTTCACCTATTTCGTTTTGATACTGAAAGAGCGAATAACAATTTTAATCGTGTAATAACCTGGCTCATAAAATAATAAAATCTATGTAATTAGTATTATGTTATTATTCGTATATTATTGAGGTTTCAACATGAATTCCATCTGGAAACTCGGAGTACTCAATTAAAAAAACTCGTGACATATTTTGATAAATATTTGTTTTTATGTTTTGTATTCCATTACATTTTATGACAAACATAAATTATTTATCATCTTACTATTTAGAATAAAAACAAACACGTTTGTTTAGGTGTCATGACAAACAGGGTATTTTATTTATCGAAACACTCGAACCAACACTGGTTCCAAAAACAAAAAAAATATTGCCATAAACTATGAATGGATAATAATTGTCATTATACACAGAACTAAGAAAAAAATAGAGTATAACACGTATACTCGTTAATGTCCGGAACCAATGCACCTTTCTATCACACGTCATCCGTCTGCTCTCATAAAACTCACTGAAACACATAAAACATAATAATAACCTCTAAACAAACAGATCGTGAATAAATAAAACGATTTAAATGACGGCTTCTCTCTACCCTGCTTGCCTGTCGAATGACAAAACCTACAAATCTGTGCACGAGGAAATCTTGATTTCTGCACCATTGAACATGTATCACCTTCAAAAAACCTGTAAAACCAGTTTATTCATTCACACAACGATAATAAATACATATACTTGTGTACTTGTGTACGACACATGTATGTTTGAAGTGAAAGATCTAATTGCAGGTATATAAAACATTTTTAATACGTGTGACAGAGACAAATTATGTGTTTTCTTTTATACAATTATGACAAGGACAAGATGTAAGACAGGATGCGCAGAATGTCTCTGATATTAGATAAGATAGGTGATCTCCTTGAACAAATTATGTTTTTAATTATTTATGTTATCATAGCAAGAACAATTTTCGTTTGACAAAACCTGAAATAACGTGCATATTTACAATATGGTCTTGTTTCCACATACCAAGCATTATTAACCTAGCTTAAGTACTTTTGGGATTGTCGCAGTGTCCAGATTTTAGATTTCAATTGTTTATGTTATCACAGCAACCACAAATGTCCTCATAAGAAACACAAATAACATGCATATTACGCATATGGCCTTCTATCCGCATACCAATTTTCATTAAGTACTTTTTGAGTTATCGCAAGATGCAGATTTTTGTTTGGAACAGACTGACGGATAAACGAACAAAACTGAAATAATGTGCCTAGTACCCATTAGACCTTCTATCAACTTACCGAGTTTAAGTAACATAGCTTAAATACTTTTTAATTGTCTCAGGATCCAGATTTTAGTTTTAACTTATCTCTGTTACCATAGGAACCACAATTGTTGTCTGACCTAAAAAGAACATTCATATTTGATCTACATTCATAGTATCAGTACTGTTTGACTTATTGAAGGATCCAGATTTCATTTTCAATTATTTCTGTTATCATAACAATAACCGTGTTCTCCGATAAATAACGGTCGTATTCCATCAATATATGGCAATCTATCCACAGTTACAATTACAACTTCGTTCATTTAACGTCAAAGCTGCATGCTCATATGATAATTCGCCCACACGATATGTTCTTCATTTCCCAATGAACCGCACTAATTTTTCATAAACAAGATGTCAAATGAAGCCATTGTTTTGCTCGAATTTTAACGCCGTTGTTTTTCATGCAAAAAAATAACAAATAGCGAAATGACGTCTTAGTTTGAACGTCAATGTATAGCTTTCGACAAAAATGAAACCGAATCTGGGCCAATATTCACAAAGGTCCTTAAAAAAATCTTAACTTAAGGTGTACTTAAAAACACATTTAAGATCAGTTGTTATGTGAGAAATCTGATGTTTTCATCTTACAAAAGGTTGAAATATCAATCAGTGAAGTAATATTTACTTGTTTAAAACACATGAACGTTAAACTATACAAAATTAACACAGCCAAAGACTATAGGAATTTCATGAATTAAAGGAATTTCCTAAGGTTTTCCTTAAGGACCTTTGTGAATACTTGCCAAGAAGAAAGATTCAGAGCAAGCGTATCGAAGTCCTATAAGACGTTTAGATAGAAAAAAAACATACAGCTAATATCGTCTTTGAGAGAAATGTTAAGAATTGAATCTTATTTTTCTGAATTTAATGTGTTCATTCACAGAACAAATGCAGAAACATGTTATGTATTTCCTAAATATTGTAGCAGTACTAGCAGGAACTTTTAAATATGATCTGTATCTGTTACTGAACCAACGCTATAAATGTTATTAGAATTGACCAATGGTGGTTATGATGGATGAACAGTTTCAATGTTGAAATACTACGTATAATGCATTGTTTTTCTCGAGAAAATAGACATTCGTAAGAAAGGATTGCTCAATCGAGGTATTTGTGTGCGTGTATGTTGGTGTTTTTGCAATAGAGAGTCAATCCAAGCAAGGAGATCCTCAGGACACTGCACTGGCTCCCAACACATGCACGAGTAATGTTCAATTAACTCGTGCTCATGTTCAGAATTCGATTTCGAGCCGCTTCAATTTACACCAGAGAGCTGTTCACAAATGGTGAAGGTCGATACATACTTTGATCAACTGATAATAATAATTTCAACATCCCAAAGACTCGAACAAAGAAGGCTGATAAATCAATAGCAGTGATAGTACCCAAGTGGTGGAATGCTCTTCCAAAAGACTTGAAATGCACGCAGAGCGAATTTCAGTTTTAAATTAAACTTAAAACGCATTCGTTTTGCGTTCTCTATGACAAATGAGCTTTCTTTTTATTTTTGGGAACTATGTTCAGCGCAATTTAATATTGTCAAATATTTGGTTGCACTATATAAGTGTACTTATATTAAATGGCACTACCCCAAAATACATAACATAACGTAAACATAACGCTTTAGCTCAAACAACCAAATAATTGTTATTTGAGATATGCGCCATATATAGAATTTTATATAATGTAGTTCAATTAAAGTATGGTTAGAGGGTTACATTTATTCTAACTTTGTTAGGCATTTATACAGGTGCGTTTCTGTCATTGTTGCATCTAACAAAAAACCTCATTGTTTTCGAAAAGTTTTATACTTTCATATACCATGTGTCTATACAACTTTAGACATAATCATTGTTATGATGTATTTCAAAAACATGATGTTCACATTCCTAAAGATGTAAAGCATTCGAAAAGAGATTGAATTCAAAGTACGGTATACACAATTAAATTCACTATAGTTTATAGTAACACACGTTGTTATTACAATATTAAATTAAAGCAATGTTATTTATGTACAGTTTTATGTCCCCTTATTTCTGGAACATCGTAACTCCTGTGATGGTTTTCTATCTCTTTTGACATTTCAATTGGCAGGTATCTTCCAGTTCATAAAAACTGATTGATGAAATATGGCGGTGTCCTTTTCGTTCAGAGGTCATACTTACATTTTTATGTCCCTTCTTCAGAGGGGTCATTTAGATTCGCACTTGTCCATCCGTTCGTCAGTCAGTCAGTTTTTTGTGCAGCGCGCAACTCAAGTATTATTTCAGCTGAAGTGATGAAACTTTACAAACATAGATAACAGCATGTGAACATGTGCGCCTGTGATTTTTTGGTGCATTGTTTGTAAATTATTTGAGTTTTCAGATAGAAGTGGAATGTGCATTCGATTTTTGTTTTAATGTTTTAAAGAATCTTAGAGTAAATTTGTAATCAATATTTATTATTTTCAGATAAGTTAATCTTTGTCTAAAACATATTATTTAATGCCGATATTTCAAAAGTCGTGAGTCTGTGGCGTAGTGGATATGGTGTCCGCTTAGCGATCGGAAGCTCATGAGTTCGATCCCCATAGTGGGAGCGTTCTTCAGATCTCTCCAAAGACACCAAGTACTGTTTCTAGTCTCAGGAAACGGACTCGAGAGCGTTTCAATAAAGCCGTAGGCTTTCGATGCAATCGAGCTTAAATAAATAGATTTAAACTAAAAGTCGTGAGTGATGTAAGTAAAGTTGAAACTAAATATTAACAAACTTTTAATTTAAAAGCGCTAGAAACTCAACAAGAATCATCTACATAAGCGCACAACGGTTACCCTCTTTAACTAAGTAAATAGTACAGTGTTTTAGATAATTATACAAAATAGTATTGATAGTCAGTTGTGCGTTTATGACTAAACACCGTTGGCACAATCAACACGTTCGCTTAACGTGAGTCCCCAGATTTTAGATTCATACTTTACTCAGTTTCTGTGCAAAGTTGAATCAATACAATTTGATAAATACATTTTTTTCAAATTGTCAGTAAGACGTCGTATTTCTAGATGTATTTGATATTCGAAATTAACATTTTAATTTTACACAATCTAAGGAAATTTGTATATCTATATGAATATGTATGTGTATGTAAATGAATGTGTATTTATGATTGTTTTATTGTTTTTGACGATGAGCTGTATATGCTTAAGTCGCAAATACACCATATTAATATCTGTGCATTCTAATATATTGACCTCTTGCCTTAATGTAGAACTTCTGTGCCATCGGTCGAGTTGATGGTGAATCAGCACACAACTGCCGATATATAAAACACCACAAATAATTATGTGTCCGGTTTTTTTCGAATGCATTGAAAAACTGTACATAGACTTTGTTAACAGAAACATAAATAATTTTCAGCGAAAATACGAGCAACTAAACTGTGTATCAGACTATAGTGCTATTGTCAAGCGATCATCATTTATAGATAGTACATATTTGGCTATGTTGTGTTGTACGACATCATTTAGTTTTTTTGTAATAGCATAATTGGTCACAAAGCAATTGTCAAAAAATGTAATTAAATATGCCACAAAAGTATCACTCACAAACAAGCCGGAACAACTGCCTTCATAAGCTATAAGTGAAAATACGAGCAATTAAACTGTATATCATACTGAAGTGCCATTGTGAAGCTATCATAGTTTATACACAGCACATATTTGGCTATGTGGTGCTCTACACCATCATTTTGTTTCATCTTTTTATTTGTATAATTGTTCACAAAGCAATTGTAAAATGTTTTATTAAAATATGCCACATACAGTTTTTATACGAATGTCATCTACGGACAAAATGTATCACTGAACATCAAACTGGTAAAGTATGCCTTTATAAGCTATATAGGAAAATACGAGCAAATAAACTGTTTATTATACCATAGTGCCATTGTAAAGCTATCCTCATTTATACATAGCACATATTTGGCTATTTGGCTTTTATAAGCTGCAATATCGAAATTTCCTATAATTGTATATAACCGTTTGTTGCTATGTTTTTATATTTCCGCTTGTGTGCCTTCATTTCACTGGTCCATGTTGTCCAAAACTATCACTCATTGTTGCAAAGTCATAGTCAAGCTGACTTCCGGCGGAAACTCTGGAACCGTAGCCGCTGTCGGTTTCCATTCCAATTCCGGACTTTTGACTGTTAGGCTCGAATATTTCGTCATATCCAGGCACTCGTTTGACTATGCGTTCTGTAAGACCTGATCCATATCCGTACCCCGGCACAAAACGCTGTTCGGACGGCAAATAAGCGTCGGTGAAGTCCACGGCTCTTTTACCCAAACTATCGAATAGTGACCTCTGTAAATAGTCATTAGCAATGTTGTTACCAGCGTCAAGACGGGAACCATATCCGCTGTCACCTACCGCCGCTCTTTTACCGAGATCAGCGAAAAGAACCCTCTGTAAATTACCTGTGGCTAAGTTTTGACCAGCGTCGAGGCGGGAACCATATCCGTTATCATTTTCAGTGGCTCTTTTACCGAGATCCGCGAATAGATTCTTCTGTAAATTGTCATTAGCAATGTTGTTACCAGCGTCGAGACGGGAACCGTATCCGCCAGCAACTACCACTGCCCTTTTCTTCAGAGAATAAGAGTCAACTTTGCCACGATTTTCTAACCATCCCACTGAGTCAGTATCCCGATCCTGTCTGCCATGAACCAGGTGTTTGATTTCGCCAGCTCTGATAGCTTCATTTTTCTTAATCGACCTGACAAACGCCGCGTCATTCTGAGCACACAGAACCAATCCATATAACATATGAACAAACGCGACTGTTAAGTTAGGCAAAATCATTGTCGTCCGCTAAACTAAAATGTTGATCTACGATTTTCCAGAGAAACTCAGGCTTTTATACTTCCCAGGGGTTGACGACACGACTGCACGTCTTACATCAATTCAACACCATAGCAATCAATCATGAACTTGCAAATACTCACAGTACTGTATTGAATGTTTATTGCTTTGCTGACTTTATACATGTGTATAATTTAAATTTTATAAATAACAAATTGCTTATAGAACACTAGCGAAAAGTATCTATTGTCCTGTTTGCTTCTGATTAAATGGAAATATACAAATTTACAAATAAATGTATTTCAGAAAGGTGTTTTCTTTCAGAAAGTTTTTACCTTTAAAATAACAGTATGGAGTGTTTAAATTTGTTTTAATGAAAACAAACTTATTTTATAATTAAGGATATTTGATATAAAAGAATAAAACAATTAAAACGGAGTAAAATGAAACCAGAAAACATCCGGAGTTTTTGTCAATTACATGTATAGTGTTATAGCGATGAATCCCAATGATGAAATGTGTCGTAACTGAGAAAACTGGGCATAATGCATGTGCGTAAAGTGTCGTCTTAGATAAGCCTGTTCAGTTCGCACAGGCTAATCCGGGACGACACTTTCCGCCTAAACTGGATTTTCGCTAAGAAGTGACATCATTTAAACTAAAAATTCCATAAAAGCGGAAATTGTCGTCCCTGATTAGCCTGTGCGGACTGCACAGGCTAATCTGGGATGACAATTTTCGCACAAGCATTATGCCCAGTTTTCTTAGAACGCGACACAAATGCATATTATTTGCTGAAGTCAACTGTATGAAAGTTGCTATGTGCTTGCTCAACAGTTTTAACAGTTTATTAATACTAATTATCTGGAATTGTCTGTAGCTACGCTGACCGCATATAACATGAGACCCATTTTCGCATGACACGTGTCGTGTGGGATAGTTCTATGCAAAATATGTTTGTGTGATAAATGTAGCAACCGCTTGTGTAATAATTGTTATTGTAATTATGGTTTGACCAAAGCTGTAAAATGCACAAAAAAACGTTTTACGACTGTAAACGTATATACAAAAACGATCCATCAATAGCGAACAGAACGTCATTTTTACAAGCAAGATCGTCATATTGTAAAACAAAAGTAATTGCTAAAAATAAATTTTATAGTAAAGAAAGTAAAACATTGTCAACCTTAAGTAAATCTAACCCAAAGAAATTTTGGAAATACATAAACAAATATAAAATTAATAAAAAGACTGATACTCATGACGTAACTTTAGATGATTTAATAGATCATTTTAAACATTTATCTAACACACCGCATGACAGCTTATTCAATGCTGATGAAAACGCATCCAGAACTGAAACACTCCATATTGAGGAATTAGATCGCCCATTTACAGTTATAGAAATACAAAAAACAATATCAAAGCTCAAACGCCATAAAAGCCCTGACATGTCTAAAAATGTTGCTGATTTTTTTATTGACTGTAATGAGTTTATTTCTCCGTATTTAGTTAAAATTTTTAATTACATATACGAGAAAGGTACTTATCCTGATTCATGGTGTAATGGTGCTATTGTTCCTATTTTCAAAAAAGGAGACAAAAATGTTGCATCGAATTATCGAGGCATTACATTAATAAATATTATAGCTAAAATTTTCTCTATAACATTGCGCAATCGAATAAATTCTTGGTGCGAGAATGAGAATACTTTTAACACATCGCAATTCGGATTTAGAGATAATCGGAGTACAATCGATTGCATTTTTATTTTGCACTCCATAATCCAAAACATTATTAACAACAAATCAAAACTTTATTGTGTTTTTATCGATTATGAAAAAGCATTTGATACTGTTATACACGAAGCTTTATGGGTTAAATTAGTTCAGACAGGAATTAGCTGTAAAATGCTAAATATGATCAAGTCAATTTATCAAAAAGTTAAATCATGTGTAAAGAACCATAACGATATGTCCTATTCGGAGCTTTTTGATGTTACGTTAGGAGTTAAACAGGGTGAACCATTATCACCTTTATTATTTATTTTATTCATAAATGACATCAACGATTGTATTGATATTAATAATTTAACTGAAAAAGATATACGCTTATTATCGATATTTATGTTGTTATTTGCTGATGATATTGCATTATTTACCACAAATCCAGAAAGTCTGCAATTGCAATTAAATTCTATCTATCAATATTCGCGTAAATGGGGATTAAAAATAAATACTAACAAAACTAAAATTTGCATTTTTGAAAAAAGGAAAAGTAATTGTTCGTATAGCTGGACTATTAACCAACANTCTACATCGACCTTAAATCTATCTAATTAATATCAAAGATCTATAATAAAAAAATGGTCTGAATGGATGTTTCCAATCTTTATATATTGATAGATCTTTGTTAATATCTCCGGCACTATTTACGCTAAAATCACAACGTTTACTTCAGACTTTAGATATTTCTATACCTTTATAATTATGCTTGAATAATTTTATTCCATAAAGAAATAATTAAATTTTATACAAAGGCATTACTGAAAGGTATGCTTAAAAATAACAACTCGGCCTTAAACATTACGTGTTGTCACTGTATATTGTTGCAGAGACACATATTTTATGAATCTATCGTGTATATTTTTTATTTAAGTTATATTGATTTACGATGTGATACATATCGACACTTGGTTTCATGTTTCACTTGTTTTCAATCCTACTGTGCGAAGTCATAAAGTACTGTTTATTGGAATAAAGCGGGTGTACATTATGATAACGATGTAATCTGCCTGATACTTCAGTACCGTTTTAAGTAGCGGGTGACGTAATAGCCAATATGGCGGCGGTCAATTTATCGATTCTGGGATTGTCTATAGTAAGTGATAAATAAAAAATATGTTATTATTATAACTTTCAAACAACATGTATTATCTGTTAGATGCGTTGAGATTCAGATGCATTAAGTTTGGAGATTATTTTTAAAAAGACCATAAACAAACGTGGAGAATTCTGAATTTGACAGTTGTCTACAATATATTAGAGCAGTTACAAAATGGTAAAACGCATATGCACTCACGTACCGGCGATGGCAGCAAGTTACTGTTTTTCGCCTTCGGCGTCAACAACAGCTGGAAATCTGACGAATTCCTGCACATTAAATGCGACCCACTTCCTGAGAGACTGGTATTATGTCGCTTGTCATCATTTTCACCACGTGATGGCGTGTGTAATGGACCGGGATTTTGTGCTTAAGCATGGTGTGTTGTCCCATAGCTCGTTAGAAAATGCACGTTTAAAGTAGTTCTAAAAGGTTACATTCGAGTTACAAAGGAGTGCCTATTTCTAGAGAGTTATTTTTCTCTTCTGGTTTAAAGCCAATTAGCCATCGTATTCATGTCTTGCGTGATTATTACAGTAATCCTATGTGGGTCTGCAACATTTTGGTGCATTTCAACAAGGACTACGTTAAAAGATGAACGTTTGACGTGCGTTTATTTTAGTACTGTGCGTTGGTACAATCTGACTGCCGAAACCATGTTTTTGAGAGTGTCTGCATTTTGGCGAATAATTGTTTCTTTGACGTTGCCTTACATATCTTTTTGTAATCAAATGTGTGAAAGAAGACATTTTCCTCATCAAATTGATACTTGACTCGCTCAATCTGAAAAAAAGAAAAAGGCAAGAGAAATGCATCGAAACTATGCCGTTTCATGATGGAACACTATAGGATTTGTTTTCAATGGAAATTAAGCCTAAAGAAAACCTGGTACCGGCTTTTAAGGGTACACTTTCATAGAAAATCACTTCTAACTGCGTTATTTTATTGATTGTTATCCATTTAGCGGGAAAACGTGTGAGTTATATAAAACTGTGTGTGTTTTCTAAGAACTTAAGGTAACAAACGATTATTCGGGGGAAAAAAATAAAACAAAAGTATTGAAATCCAACGTTTGCATTTTACTGCAAATCCGGTCGTGTTGTAAGAAATCTTGTACACGTTTTACACATCACTGATGTACATTAAAAGGAGGTGTAAATGAGATGTAAATCGTGCCGTTTTACATGATTTACACTCCATGTTTAATCCATGTTAAGAAAAAGCAAGATGGCTTATCGTTTGACATCCTCAAATTCGATTTGGGGGCATTTCAACTTGTCGGATCGTTCAGAAAATGTGTATGTGCGGTACAGATAAGTTATTACTGATGAAGTTGCGTTTTTTCCATGATCTAAAAATTTTGAGTTCCAAAATGAACAACAGGTAGCGGCTCTTCAGGGTCCACTTTTATAGAAAATCACTATGAATATGATGTATATTATTGATTGCAAGATTGTTTGCGGGAAATATGTGACTTATATCATAATGTGAGCGCTTTCTACTATTGTTTAAGGGCATATCTTTTTTCGGGTTTTTGTTTAATGTACGGAAACCCGGCTATTGTCCCTCACCGCACATCCGATAGTGTTCAAGAAACCTTTTACAAGTTTTACACGTCATTGATGTCCATTTCACGAAAACAAGTATTAATTAGCTGTTTATCTTTTTTAATTGTTTTGTATGATTTACCAGCGAATTTAAGCTCTGCTGCCTGCGGAATCCAAGTACAGAAAACGCAAGCAAGATGGCTTATCATGTGCCATACTCAAATGCGTTTTGGGGACATTTTTACTTGTCGGATCGACCTGATATTGTGTATGTGGGTTGAATGATGATGGAGATGCAAAATGTGTTATATAATATCAACAATTTGAGATTCTTTATAGGTTACATTCCACTAAATACTCGTGTATCCCTCCGTGGTGTATTCGAAAGAAGTGCATATATCTAAAGAGTTCCATTATGTTGTGGATAAAAAGCCATTGAGCAATCGCATTCGTGTCAGTTTGTGAACGTCCTTGTATCTTATGTGTTTCTGCAACATTATGTGCATTTTATTGTGGACAACGTTCAAAGATTAACGTTACGGGTGCGTTTATCGAACTACTCTGCTTTAGTCGAAATCACACTGCCGTAACAGTGTTTTCTTAGGGTGTCTGCATTTTGGGCGAATGGATTTTTATTACAAATTGCATTACATATAATTTTTATTCTACCTTTCGAAAGAAGACATAATCATGTTTGAATTTAATTATGGTTGACACAATCAGAGATAAAATAAATGGCAAGATAATATCATTGAACAATTGCTATTTCGTAGTATGACCCTATGGGAATTGCATGCATTGTAAATTAACCAAAACATAATTACATATAATTGTGGTATTCCGATGAATTGTAACGCACGATTGTGTGACGCTGTATTTCATGAGCCCGCAGGGCAAAGTGAGATTAATTTAGCACAATCAACGAGTGCGATAGCAATCTGTACAACACAGCCGTTGAATATTTCATTAATTATATACCTTTTTACACAAAAAAACACACAAGCATTAAAAAGTCACTGGCGAAACAAATGTTGAATATATTTCCATCATAAATATAGCATTTTATCATACCACTGCATTGATATCTGACTGATATAATGTTGCATGATATATTTTTTTTATATCATGTTCAACAGGAAGTTCTTATATCAGTCGATGTGTCATATTACTAAGACTTAACAAAGAAGTTATATTTTATTGTAAAAAATAATCAGATTCATCAAAACAAACAATTTGATACCAAGATGTATAACATTTTATCCACAGAAAGCAACACAAACAGCAGAAAAACGTATTTTCCAAATATTTGAAATGAATGTGTAAATGCTGATGACGTCATGTTTGACAGGAAGTTGTTAAATAAATCGATGTTTGGATGTAAGTCATTTTACTCGGAATGAACTATTAAGTCATCATGTTTAGTAAAATAAAATCAGATTCAACAAAACAAACACTTTGAAACCAGGATGTATTATATTTTAGACACAAAAAGCAAACAAAACAGCGAAAAACATATTTTACAAATATTAAGCGCAAGTGCTCATGACGTCATTAGTAACAAGTCAAACGTCAACGATCATATTCATTCCCGCTAAAAATGCAGCGTCGAAGCGATTTTGTTTTAATTATTTCTTTTAAAACGGGGACTTAAAGAGAGGTATGATAAACAGAAAAACAGGTTACTGCCTAATCTTTTTGTAATATATCAGGCTCGGCACGAATAAAATAACGGCTCGACAAGCCTCGCCGTTATATTATTCTAAGCCTTGCCTGATATATTACAAAAAGATCAAGCAGTAACCTGTTATTCTCTATATATTGAACTACGCGAATATTAAGATGCCATTATGACGTCACTATGATAGGTACATTAATGATGTCATTCAACATGACTTTTCCAGCCGTTTGATACGGAAACAGACTTTATACAGTGTGATAGTCAAGATCGCTAGTCACGATATGTTTTATTACACTGAAAACAGACCAATAACACGATAGTGCGCGTGTGTGTGTCAAGTTCTGTGAAATAATATAACATTTAAATAATTTCAAGCAATATACATGTTGTTCAAGAATAAGTATCTTTTTCAGCTCTGTGATGCCGAGTCATTTGCATTGGTTTAGTCAATGTTTAATAAGTAAAAATATTCTTAAGGTATGTCTTTGTTTAAATTCGTGTAAGTTTCGGTTGTCAGATGCAATGTAAAGCGTAATGTATTGCACAAGTTTTATCAAAGTCGAAACGACTTTCAATGGCATGATGCGTCTCCAAAAAAACGAAATAATTAAGAAAATACATAAAAAATAAACACAACTACAATCGGATAACAGATAAAGTCAGTTAGCAAAATATGGAATTGTAAATTAAAGACAACTTATACATATTCATCTTATTTTGGTATCGATTCATCAATAATCAAGCTAGCTGAATTTCTGAAAGCCTTATTTTTATATTATTCAATAATAAGCCACAAGTCCTTGCCATTTACCCTTTAAATTGCAGGCAGCTCTATCACAAGCTCATGCCTGGTCTCTTCATCTCGGGTATAATTTCCTCTTCGGCGAACTACAAGGTAAAGAATGCATCAACAATTGTTTTTTCTAAGATTTTAATAAGTTCCAATCCGTCATGTGGTACATATGGGCTAAGAACGAGAGTTGTATCCATCTCGTAAAAGAAAAAAAACTTTTTCTGCTTAGATCATCGTATGAAAGTGCAACATCTGACAAAACAAATTCTGAAATTTAAGCGCTGAATTCCTTAATTTTTTTTTTTTAAATGTGGTTGAGGCCTTAACATCGATTTTGGACATTTTTTTTCGAGAAAGGCACGTTTATGTATGATTTTCTGTACATATGATGCCCTCTATGGTGACTGTAATGCTCACCGTAAATGCTTTTGTAAATTATAAAACACATTTAGATACATTATGGAGCAAAATATTAATAAGACAAAGCAAACACTATCATGGTTGTCATGGAAACAAAAAACCAACGGATTTCACATATTTATCATGACTTAAAGTCAATAACGTAAAAAGCAGCAAATGAAAACAGAGATTTGAGATCTGCACCATGCAAGTCAAACCTATAACATTTACACAAATTCTCAACATACATATATTGACCAAATCCGACCAATATTTTTTGGAAGTTGTCACATGTAATTGAGATTTTATGATTGTGCAACTCACCAGAAATGGTGATGTTTTGTTGAGAGTGTCACCTGTTAATTGCACATGTAATGTATATGATTAACACATTTGCCAAACATTTAGAATCCATGGCTGCACTTTAAGTATATTACCCTTTTTACACTGAACTGTATACATTGTTAACAATAAAATTAGCAATAAAAAAATTACACAATGTTGACCTATGGCTGACAGACTGATTGAAAAAGAAATAAGATATACATCTACGTCGTTATGTACTATTAATCGACGCACGCCAATCAAAAGTTGTAATTGGAATTCTTTGATGAAAAATGTCCTTTAAAGTCTGCAATAAAACACTGTTGCAAAAATGTCAATCACACCATACTATAAACTCAATATATTGTTTGTATTATTATCAACGCATAGTCCAAACTGACAGTAAGATGAAAAATTGGTATGCTCAGGCTGTACTAGGATTGGCAAAATTAATTTGTAAAGATCTGCCATGGAAAAATAACAAATATTAGCAATCTTCTACAAACACATCAATAGTAAATCGAAACAGTGGTGACGACATACTTGTCAACATTAAATTGAAATCTATATAACACGTTACCTTAACCTACATTGCTTTTTCTCTTATTTGTGAAAAGAAGAAGACACATTATTAATCAACTTATATTATGGTATGGAAGGCGTTTATTTCAATCCGATACGCCATATGAGGCACACGAGGCAAACCTATTTTCATAAGAGATAAACAATGAAAACAAAGAAAAATGCAAAACAGTATTAAGATGAATAACACAGATTATTGTTTCGCATATAACTTACTCTGAACCCAACATATTTGCACAGTGAACAGTGCATAGTCGATGTTTAAATTACAACAATAATAAAGAGTATAACACTTAATAAGTACTTGATCATACATGTATGTATTGCTGGCAAAATATTGTTGAAAACAATTATGAACTATGCTGGTTACACGGTTATATCTTCCCTGGCATGACTGAGTCATCAAGAGCGTAAACTGTTGTCCATGCTGTAACATAATAGATTTTTATTAAAATACAATATTCATTGTTTTTACAGGGAACAACAAGTATAAATATTAAACACATACAAGGTTAACAATGCAGGGTGTAAGTCATAGTGTACGTGCTTATTATGAGCTATCTTTCGGTGTTCCCACTATGTCATTTTGCCCAATCTGTATTTCATAACGTGGATCTGATTGGTTGGGCACATACCCCTATATCATGGGAGTTAACCAACAAGGAACTGCCCCTGAATAAAAAATATAGCAAAATGTGTATGTATGGTTGTGTTAAAGTTACAAATAATATACGACAAAGAAAAACAACTTTTCACACAAGTAACAAATCTCGTTACACTCTTAACCATATTATTTTATTCCCAAAGCATATGAGCACCAATCGTTTCCACTGTCGAGTCTGACCAAAAATGATGGACTTTTAGAAATTGGCAGTTACAACTATATTCACACATGTGTTTGTAGTTTGTACTGCATTTCGATAGCGAATTTTTTGTTTTTCTTTCCATATGTGTTGTAATGAATCTTTGATCATCATTATTTTCATTTCAATTGTGCAATACACACAACCATTTAGATAAACATGCACATGTCCCATGAAACTGACCAACTAAACGGCACTATTTTCTCAACATGTAAACACTTGGGGAACTAAAATGGTTTGCTACTTTAAATAGAATTGAATGAATATAATATCATTACTCATACACAACAAAATTATATGAATATTATCTAAAAAAAAACATTCTCTAGTGCAAGGATATCAAGTACATAATTTTATGAAAGCTTGATTCACTAAAACTGCTTCTCACTCTCCCATAATTTTTATTTCATTGTGAGTTTACCTTTTTGGGATTTAGAATCTAGCCTACACCAATCACACGACGTTTATCTTTGGCTTTAAACTCACGCAGGAACGTCAATAAATACACAAATGACTAAATTAAACAACGCTTATAGATCGTTCAGTTTTAGGTGTCTCTGCTTTTTATTCAATGTTTTTGTATTGTTTTGGAAATTAAATACATTTCTGTACGTATTATAGGTCTGATACCGTATTGTGTAATGGATTGTAAAAGGCAAGACGCTTAGTTTGACGTTTCTCCCACATAAGATATGTATTAAACTTCAACTCAGACTACTATTTTCTCACGTTGATCTTTGTTGTATATATTTGTATGAGATTTAGGTGACAGTTCATACATTAACCTGATAATATTATGTATGCTTCATGACCTTTAGGACGATATAAATGAGATACTACAATGGTAACATTAAAAAATATTTGCTAAAAATGGCTTTTATAAATTTAGAAATCCTTTCCTTATATCTCTCTGAACTTATTGTTAATCCGATATTGTGTCATGGAATTTAAAAGGAACATAGTTAAAATGTTCTAATGAATTCGTCAGCGACTGTTTTGTACTGAGTTGTTTCTATCACTTATTTAAATTAAACTCAGACTCATATTTTCGCACGTCGAACTTTGTTATCTTTATTAAAGCGCCATTTGTACTCAAAAATCAACGAAAGTTTCGTACATTATTTCGTAAAATAAAGTTACCCAATTATAAATCAGTGTTCCTAATAGCAAAATCCAAAATCTCAACGCAAAATGTCGTCTGGTAACATGGATGTTAGTAGATACAAAATGCTCGTTTTTATTTTATTTTGACAAAACAAAATCCATTTGAATTTCCCGTGACGATATCTATTCATACGACACAAGAACATTACAATGGTACCATATTAGTGTTCATGTGTCGTATAAATAGATATCAGTGCGGGAAATTAAAATGGAATTAATTGTGTCACACAAAAATGAAAACGTGCATTTTATATCTACAAACATCTATGTTACAAGACCAAATCTGGCGTTGAATTTTCGGACATTGCTATATAGAACACTGATTTTTAATTTTATAACTTTATTTCACGAAATATTGTACGAAAGTTTCGTTTATTTTTTAGTACAAATGGGTCTTTAATTAGTTTTGATCCTCGGCGTTTATATGACATTCAATGCACATACTCAATGATAATATAATGTTTGCGGTATGACCTTTAAGAATATATATTACAGAATTAACACAATTTATACTGATTGATATTGTTAAAGAAATCAAATTTTAAACTCCCTGATCAACTTCCACAAATTATTACTCTATTGTTGTTTATTCGAACTTGTGTTTTGTAAAATAACTTTTTGTGAACTATATGCTCACATGTTGTCACATGCATTATGTGACTTGTAAAATAAAATACAGATATGTTCTATTCTGTTCTGTTCAGTAGAAATTTTGATAAGAATAGCAGCATTAATATTTATATAAGTATGTATACTCATCAACATCATCATTTAGATTTATGTAATCACATTGCTGATTCATTTATTAAGTTGGGTAATTATGAAATTTATTGCCATTGTTTTAAATGAAATTTTATGCCATTGAGTAATTTCACACAGCTTTGCAACACACATTTGATTTTACAACCCTATCCAGATCGCAGTCTGTCAGATTTCAGATTATCAACATTTATACAATCATTGTAAAGCACAAACTGTTAAAGTAGAATACTTTGAGCGAAATATATGCACTAAACCTTTTTTACAAAATGGTAATACAGTTTACACTGTAACTATAGAAAACGTCAACAACAAATGATAAATTGACATGTGGTTTAGCTTTTAACAACTTCCGGTTAAAATAGACATAGAAACATCGTGTACAATCGTCATTACGAAAGCCCTACAAATACATCATGATTAATGGAATAGATGTTATGCGGGTTTAAGGAGAGGTCGTTCGTTGGCAATGTTTCTTCACAGTTTAGATGCACGTTATTAAAACTTGTTTGATACTTTCACTCTCTCCAACGCATAGTTCAGAACACTGCCTAGAAAGCGATATTGTATGACAACAATTAAGTTACGTTACATACGCAAGATGTGTTTGTGAAGCACTATCTCCCCTTTTGAGCAATTTTGACCCATATATTTGACCTTGAAGGATGACCTTGACCTTTCACTTCTCACAATGTGCAGCTCCATGAGATACACATGTATGCCAAATATCAAGTTGCTATCTTTAATATTGCCAAAGTTGTGGCCCATGTTAAAGTTTGTGCAAATCAACAAACAAACAAATCAACAAACAGGGCAAAAACAATATGTTAAAAATAAAACATTTGACCTAAGTGTGTGACCTTCACCATGACCCAGAGACATGAGTCGTATCTGTGATATGCAGCCAGATAAAGGAGACCAAGTGTAGAAAGTGTTTATATAATCCCTTTAGGCATTATGAAGCTACAGCTTAACTAATACTACATCAAATTTGTGATCTTCGGCCTCAATGTTTGACCTTGACCTTGCCTCCAGAGGTATGGGTCTTGCATGTGCCAAAGCCTCAGATGATTGAGAATAGCTGTGGTATGTTGCATGGCTGTGGCTCATATGTTATTGCAGATAAAGACATTACATATCCTATATAAAACGTGTATTTTCAAGTCAAAAAGGGTAATAGCTCTGTTACTGACAAAAAGTGTGCGTCGTAATATGAACTGCATCATCCTCTTATCTATATATACACTCAAACTAAGTTACAATGAAATTTACCCAAGGAGGTCGAAGACACAAAAATGTGCTTATTTTCAAGTAAAAAATTTACTCCGTTATTTGTAAATGGATTGCGACGGCATTCGCCTTTCATCATGCTGTTATCTATATATATGTATTGATAGTTCGCAGATATGGCTCCGGACAAAAAAATGGTCCGGACGGACGGACAGCGCCAAAACAATCTAATAATAATAAAATAAATGAACTTGTTTATATCATATTCGCTGTTCATTTAGTCAATCAAATTGCAATGGCTTAAGTTTAGATTTATTCATTCCCTCGTGGTTTTTAATGTTATTTGAAAAGAATGTTATAGTTTAATATATGGTTGTTACTAAAATCATAATAATGTTTAAAAATATATTGACATTGTTAAATATCCAACGTTACTTCATTGTGTTTTTTTTCATACTATAGACTTAAATACTTAATAATAATAACTTAATTAAATAATATCAACGGCGACTTTAAGTTTAGCCATTTCGTCATTAAATCTAATGGTACATATGCAAATGTATTTCTGTAAGATCAGTATTTCTGTAAGATCAATATAATTAATCAAATACAATTTGTCACAGCACAACCGTTTCCGATTTAGTCCTTGATAAGGCACGTCGAAGTATAATCATTATTTCTGTAAGTGTTGTCCGCCGATAGAGCAAAATAAAAGGTCAATATATTCGGTTTCCATTCAATCTCTGGTCTCGTTTCATTATGTCTCGAGCTGCAAAAATGTATCGACCTTGTTAGACTGAACATAATTTTCGCAAAATGCTGATGAGTACATTTTTGTTACATTAAGTGCCTTTCCGTGTTTCATTGAAGACAATGGACAAATCTGCGATTATCTTGATATTTGCATAAAAGGCAATAAGTAATACTTTCCTGTTTAGTTTTGCTAATTGTATTAATTGCTTTCGGCAAATAAACATTTTAAGTGCTTCAAGCATATCTGTTGCATCTGCATAGTAAACTTTGTGTTTGTAATACCGTACTGCTGAGATAATTCTTTATCTAGTGCTAACATGGGTCTCTCTTAAAATGTTTTAAAACGTGGTTGCTTTTAATATTAGGCGTATTAACATCTAAAATAAACATTCTATTAGCTTAAATTGAAGGTAAATTTTGAGTAACAAGACCAATATGCTTTGCATGTTGTTTTGCCTATTGGACCATTTAATAAATAAAACAGATTTTTCATTCAAACTTGGTAACAGTCAAAATGTTTCCCCGAAGTAAAGGGGAAATATTTTGAATTGGTGGATGAGGAAAACAGTTCAGAATAGTGCACTCGATGCCCAAATGTTAATCATTGTTTTATTATCAACTTCTTAAAAGAATTATGTTATTAATTTCTGGAGTTTGATTGCTAGAACCATTAAAACAATAATGTTAATTTGCGCGACGGTGTACCCAGAATTAATTTCGAAGAGAGCAATATAACAAATCAAACAAATGTGTGTGTAGCTGGCACTGACATAAAAAATCTAAGATCGAAATTTTAAATATCGAGCAGGTGCAAATATCGTGCTAAATCTGTCATCGAAAATGAAATATGAACTGCGAATATCAAGCTAGGTTGAATTTCAATCTAGCACTTACATCGACATTCAAAGGCAAACCGCAAATATAGAGCTGATGCTTATATCGTTCTAGCTCAAATATCGACATACAAACGCGAACCCAAAATATCGAGCAATGTTACATTTTATCTAGCCCTGACATCGACATATAAAGGTGAAACAGCAATATTGAGATGGTGCTAATATCGTGCTTAATCTAACATGCAAATTCAAACATGAACTGCGAATATCTAGCTGGGGTAAATTTTGAACCTTCACTGTAATCGAAATGCAAAAGCAAACTGCGAATATCGAGCTGGTGCGAATATCCTGCTAGTTATAAGATCGAAATTTGCACACAAACCGCGAATATTGAGCTAGGTTGAATTACTTCCCAGCACTGACACCGACAATCAAAGGTGAAATGCGAATGTCGAGCTGTTGCGAAGATCATGTTAGCTCTGACGTTGACATTCAAACATGTAGCGCGAATATTGAGCTATGTTGAATTTCGATCGAGCACTGACATCGAAATTTATGCAAATTTATATTGGGTTGCATCACAAAGCAGATTTCTGCTAAAGTTGACCTCCCCCCCCCCTTTAATTGTTTGAACATCACACAACCACTATCAGTAATAAACATAAAAACAAACATACATTTATTTATTGTTTATCTCGTAACACACAAATGAGGTTACTGACACAGTCCACAAATGATAAGTTTATTGTATTTCATATCAGTATTTCTTATAAAAATTTTTAATGACTTGTGTTCATTATGGTATACTGTAAATGATTCATCACACCTGTAGAAGTTTTCATTTCAACAGCAAAGTAGTGTTCATTGTTGTCGATTAAACAACAGTTCGATCATTTTTTGTCACAAATGTCTAGATGTCATATCGATAAATACTTAATATAAAGCTCATTTATTTGAGTCATCGGCATTAAACGGTATTCTAAAATCATTTTCATTATTTATTAATTTTGGTCCTATACGAAAAGCTTGGCAGGCTGCGATGTTGATGAATACTCATTGGATTTCTTACATTTATGGACATCTCATAAACTTCCGTACTAGATCTGACATTTTAGAAAAATATACATTTACATAACATGGATGATGTTATACTATCCATTAAACTGATGTAGCATGCTATAGCCTTATTCAAATCCTTTAATGTGTGAACATTATTAGTATAAGTTTATTTTCGAGATTGGATTGACAAAAAAAAGCATGTTCAGACACGCTTAGGACCGTTTCCTAAGTAGAACCAGTACTTGGTGTCTTGAAAAAGGCTCTCAGATCAAACCCGGGTCCTCCTGATTGCTTGGCGGACACCATAACCAATATAATACCAATACATTATTATGTACATGTTTCGCCTTAATTTCGTATTGGCTATTGTCACAATATATATTTACTGATATAAAAAATATACATGCACGCCGATAATTTTAAGACTGGATGAAGGCGGAATGGGTCATATGAATAATTCAGGCAAAATAATTTAGTTTATGTATTTGTTTTATCTTGATTGAAAGATTGATGTTTCCTTTTTGCAGCATCTTGTGGGCTACTATAAATGTATAAGTAGGGCACCATTTTCGGCTTAAAGTCCCATTTATGATAAAGGATCCCTCCTTATTTTAAACTTGCATCTGCATTAATTATTGTTGATTATATGTTTATACTGCAAACTATTAAAGTAATTATATCATAGATTTATATGTGTAAAAGACGAAATTATCATTATTTAAGAATGCCTTTATTTTATGATTGTAATGTACTGAACTCTTAAAATATCAAGACTCATTTGGGGTAATAGCTAAAGAAATTTCACAAAGAATAAAGTTTTATAGTAAATTATTAACATGTTGAAATACTGTCATTTTAATGATGTTTTTGTGGTTTTATATAATGTACAAAACCGTTTTCGGTTGTTATCAGGTTTTATGGAATGCTGGGATATTAGTTCATATTCAAACGTCCGGTCTACGAGGTTAATGTTGGTTTTTCGAGATAGGCCGAGTAGCTAAGATTGATCTGACTTTGCTCACTTTAGTTACTTAGCAACGGGTACAGTAAAATCAAGTCAAGATGGCTACAGTTACTTGTGTAACAGAAGGTGTTTATCTTTGAATAAAAAATAATTAAAACAATATCAACGTGTACCATTTAGCAAAAGTGTTCACATTTTTAGTACTTGCAGACATAATTTATCGTTTGAATAACTAACTGATAATGTTATTTGTTAAATTGTAGAAATCATACTAAAATGTAAATGTAACCTTTAGTAAACAATCGATTTAATGCACAAAACTAATCATAGTCTGTTAATGTAATGCATTTAAATATTTAAATGAGCAACGCTAATTGTTATCCGATCAGGCTAGATTAAACAACAATTAATGATGGAAGCAGTGCAACATGAAACAGACAATTGAAGTAAGCAACTTAAAAGAAAACAAAGGTCAAAGCACTCGGCTTGTCGCTGGGGTCTAACAGTATTAATTTTGGTTGATAGCTCAAATATGCTCGTTCAATATAAATAGGATGAATATTTAATGAAATATATCTGTATAACACGTGACAGATAAGTCTGTATTGCTTGTATTGTATTACATTTTCAATTATTTCTGAAATCATAACAACCACAAATGTTCTCCAATGAAATAACGGTTGTATTCCATCCATTACAATTAAAACTTCGTTCATTTAACGTCAAAGCTGTATGCTCATAGGAAAATTCGCCCGCATGATCTGTTTGTCATTTCCCAAATTAACCGCACTACTTGTTCATAAACAAGATGTCAAATGAAGCCATTGTTTGCGCGAATTTAAACGCCGTTGTTTTTTTTTATTCGCAAATAGCGCAATTAAGTCTTAGTTTGAAGACAGACAGACAGAATAGTTTATTAACGTATCAATGTTGTACATAAAAACACAGTAAAGCAGTACACAGTCATTATATATATGTACAAAACCACTGTACAAAAGTTACGAGAGACGATGGTTCTAAACATTTTAAACGTGTTCAACGAGTATATGCATCATAAAAACTTTCACATCAGTTAGAAATATAAAAACAGATCCTTATGGAAATTAAATATAAAATTTGAACGTCAATGATAAAATGAAACTGAATCTGAAGTACTATTAAGAGCCAGCGTTTGGACGTCATCTACGACGTTTAGATATTATGGGGAAGTTCGTTTCAGGATGAGGGGATAACCTATGCGCAAAACAACTTAAAACGTTTTTGTCATTTAATGTCACCAGCACCAGTAACACATTGTTAACATAAAGCTATACCTCAAACAACCAAATTATTATAATTTGAGATATGCGTTTTATATATAATTATATAGTATGTATGTAAATTAAAGTACAGTTAGAGGGTTACATTATTCTAAATTAATAAGGCATGCATTCAGACGCGTGTCTGCCATAATATCCATTCAACAAAAAGCTTTGTTCAAACAGTTGTATCATTTTCATATACCATGTATCTATACAATATAAGACATAATTATTTTCATGATATAAGATTTCAAAAACACTATGTTCGCATTCTTAAAGATTTAAAGCATTCGAAAAGAGATGGATTGAATACACAATACACAGTTATACTCAATATAATTTATACTAATACACTATGTTATTTCAGAACCAATACATATAACATATGAACAAAAGCAGCTGTTGAGGTAGGCATGATCATTGTCGGCCACCAACTTCAAACTAAAATGTTAATCGCCGAGTATTATAGAGCAACTCATGCTTTTATACTTCCCAGGGGTTGACGACATGACTGCACGCGGAAATATAAATGGGATGGGTGTATAATCAAAGATATCTGTATACGAATTGACAGATAAGTCTGTATTGCTGACCCGTGGTTATCAGGTACATCAGTTAATTACAAGGATAGGAAAAATCGTTTAACCATAATTAATGTATTACAGATCCAGATGAGGCATTTGTGAACAACAACCGACCAATTTAGTTTATGTGTAGGAAAGTGTTAGTTATGGTTCGTCCAAAAGTGCAAAACATGCCAAGATTGCTTTGATGTTTTACATTTATTACAGTTTGTCCGCTAACACGCACGATCCAATCGTGACGATCAGGTAAGTGTAGATAATTGGCAATGTGTTTCCGGCACAGTCTTTGACCAATTAGTATAAGAATTGTATCATCCAATCATTACGAAGTATTTTGAACGGTAAGGATCAACTAACGATAATTGATACAACCGACCAAACACAGTAACAACAATTTCGCTGTCGATGATTTAAGTTCATCATGTGAATACCGTCGCAGCCCTTGACTGGAGGAAGAGTTAAAGTTTTGCGATATTTTTGATTTTATCAAGTAACTAATACGCTAGGCCAGCCATTTCACTTTATGAGGCACCTATTTTATTTAACATATTTACTTCCATTTCTCCTGCTATATGCCGGGCGCTTTGTATAAAAAAAAAAACACAACAGAAAAGTGATATGGTGACAATATAACTTCGCAATATAATTTTAATATTCCAGATACCTTCACCTTTTGCGTTTGAATACTGAAAGAACTAAGAACACTTAAATGGTGAAATAACCTAGCTCATAAAATGTTTTGTAGGTAATGAGAATTAAACGTGTACTTTATTGTTCTTCGATCGGAGACTTACGAAGTTAAGATCATTCACAAATGTCGGCAAAAGTAAAAAAATGTCGATGAAATAAACCAATTATTTGTCTTATGGTTTCAGCACCACAGGATCCAAAGAAGCTGGATGCAAGACTGATATAGACGATACGTGATGCCCTATGTCCTTTCCTATCGGAAAAATGCAAAACAACTCCATTGTGTACACACTGGTCTTACTGACCTGTGTACTAACGCGAAAGGAATTGTGGGTAGCACTTCTTTTACGGGAGAAAAGTGAAAGCGAAAGTAGGTCAGGTAATCGTGCTTCTGATAATCGCTATCATTCTTAATAGAGATTCAAAATCACATTTAAACATAATTAAATAACATTTCTTTAAACAACATTCTGTTTTAAAAACACAATTAAAAAGATTTTACTTTCATTATTATCATTTTCATTCCTACGCAGAACTACTTTGGCGGAAGCATAATTCCCCAAACAAGGGGAATGTGATGTGTCTAGTATAGAGGTGACAATACCGTAGTGACGTCACCATCTATGTATAGAATGAAACAACTCTTACATTCGGGATTGAGCATGAAAGATTATTGACAAAGTTTTACCATCAGGATGTTATAATACTAATAGGTGAAATTTCACAATTGTTACCGCCTGCAATACAAAACTTTGCTAAAACTACATTCCTTTAACACGACAGTCATGCATTTTTAGTACTAACTGAACATTCGTTTACTTATATCAAATGTAAACCATGCAATCGTGTATATAGTTTTTTTTATTGTTTTGCAAAACACACAATGCATGTTTTTCTCGTTTAACCAGCTCATATGCCGGCCTCTTAATCGAACGCGAAATACTTCACACGCGCATGTAACATGTGACATTGTTCTTTAAATCGGATAATACCCAGGACAAGAATAGTGGTTAAACTACATTTAAGAAAAGGTTGTTTTTTTATACATACTTAAACAGTATCTGCCGCATTACAATGTTCGTCTAGTGTTGAGGTTTCAACATGAATACCATCGGGAAACTCGTATTACTCAAATTTAAAAAAAAAAAAAAATCGTGACATATTTTGATGAATGTTTGTTCATACCCGGTAATTGTGTACTTTTGAATATTACGAAATACGTATTTTGTGATGTGCAGGTATAGAAAAGAACGTGTTTTATACGTGTGACTGAGACAAATTATTTGTTTTCTTTCATGCAATTATGACAAGGACAAGAGATAAGACAAGATACACCGAGCGTCTCTGATATTAGACAAGATACTTGATCTCCGTGGACACAGACAGCATAATCATGATATAGGCTCTGGAAGATTTTTCAATAACCATAGCAAGAACAATTTTCGTTTAACAAAACCTGAAATTACGTGCATATGTCAACATGGTATTCTTTCTACATACCGAGTTTTATCAACCTATCTTAAGTACGTTTTGGATTGCCCTTAACTATGCCAAAAATAAAAATACTGTTGAGAATTAAAACTGGCAGCTTAAACTTAAACTTAAAACGCATTTGTGTTCTATGTCAAATGAGCTTTTTAAGTTAAAGAACTGTGTACAGCGCAATTGAACATTGTAAAATATCTTTTGCGCTATATAAGTGTACTTGTATTTGTATTAAATGCCACTACCCCAACATACATAACATAACGTTCACACAACGCTTCATCTCAAACAATAAAATCATTGATATTTGAAATATGCGCCTTGTATAGAATAATATATATTATGCAAATTGAAGTATAGTTAGAGGGTTACATTTATTCTAACTTTTGAAGGCATTTACACACGTGCGTTATTTCCATTGTATGCATCTAACAAAAAGATTATTTTGTTTTCGAAAAGTTGTATTATTTGTATATACCATGTAACTATACAATTTTAGACATATATATTTTTTATTATGTAAGATATAGAGAATATTTGTTCTTGTCAGTGTAAGATCGTTTGTTATTTCACGAGTGATCATAGAAAATATTTTATTTTTTTTTATGATCATGAGTGAAATAACAAACGATCTTACACTGACATAAACAAATGTTCTGTTTCTTTTATGCCCCTTTTTCAAGAAAATAATTAACAGCCGTTTCCCTTTCGCTGAGAAGTTACCCCTTTTCCCGTGGTTCTCCTCAATACATTGAAATGACGTCATTTTGTTGACGAAATGACACCATTATTCCAGCGAAATTCTTCAGTTAAACTCTTTTACAATGTAAATAAACGGTGAAAAAACATAAAATAAAAAGAAAATGATTTGGATCCGGTGGAATTTCGATTTTATTTCACTCGTGATCAGAGAAAAAATAAAAACAAGGATATAAACAAGGGAAGTAAATCTTAATATGATAATCTAAAAATAGAAAATGGAGTTCGGAAAATTTGTTATTTTCACCGGTGAAAATAACAATTTGTTTATTTTCACTGCTGTTATTTCACTGCAGAAATGTCATATTTTATCATTAGGTATAAAAGAAACCCAAAAAATATGTTCGCATTCTTAAAGATGTAAAACATTCGAAAAGAGATAGTAGGGTCAATATATAAAAAATACCACCCATCCCCCCAAAAATTGCTAAAAAAAGGTATTTTAACTGATCCTGGTAGATTAGAAGGCCCTTTAAAACATATCAAAAGGTAACCACAATCGGACCACCGGAAAGAAGTTTTTCAAGATGGCTGCCAAGACATATTAATGATCATAAATATGTCCAAAATGGCTGCCAAGATGGCCGCATAAAACCTATTAATGATCATAGCTATGTACATTAGCCACTCATATTTGATGATTTTGGTGTCTCTTCATAGGTTTCGGGGAACAAAGAACTCATTAAGATCATCAGATATTGTTTAAGTTTATTATATTACACACAAATCCAACATGGCGTCCAAAATGGCTGCCAAGATGGCCGCCAAAACCTATTAATGATCATAACTATGTAACTATCCTCTCAAATTTGATGAATTTGGTGTCTTTACCCAGGTTTCAGGGGGCAAAGAACACATTAAGATCATCAGACAAATCGTTAGTTTATTATGTTACACAGAAATCCAACATGGCGTCCAAAATGACCATCAGCGCAATACAAAGGACCACAATATAAAGAAGCGAAAGTCCATAACTTGTGACTCAAACGTTATGGTTGTTATGTAAAACGCCATAGTTGAGGAGACAATGAACACTTTAATTGAATTGTCAATATCACTAAGCAGTTGAGTAATCATAAAATCCAATTTATGACATTCAGCTGTCGACTATCACTAATTACACAATCACAGTGTCAGTGTCACAGTTTTCAGTAGTTTTGCAAGGGCCATGTACAACAGTGCAAGGTGGTCCATAATGTCTGCAGTTGTATCGAGAGGATTTACATTCTACAGAACAGTTACAAAGGATGATTTACAAAAGTTCTTCCAATGCAGCATTTTGTTTTGTCATGATTGGAATGTATTGGTCGTTTTCCTGATTCATTCCCATTCAGTCGGTTTCATAGTATTTGCCATCCCCATCCATACTATGATTTGATAGTACATGTTTACGCGTTGGATAGTGAATATTGTTGCATGTGAGGTCGATGGAAGCTGCTCATGAGTGACGAATATTTCGGCAGTAGCCACTTTATGTGTGAAAATGTTATGACGCAGTGATTCTTAGGAATCATTGGACTTTCCACCAAACAGATCCACCATCAAGCATTTGCCAAGATTTGAGATGTTCGCTTGAGACGTATTTGGAAGGGAGAATGAACAAGCACAGGTCTTCATGATAGAAACAGGTATTAATTCTTTATTACAGCCTGAATAAGCATGAGTTCTTTTTTAAAGGTTAATATTATACACTTTGTGTTCCTTTGACCATTTATTTACATCAAAGCGGAAGTAGTTGGCCTTATTGTCCCTTTCGGGGTAATGAATGATCAAGATGAGCAAATCTGTATCCTCGCCCACCAACGGGATCGTGCCACTGTTGCTTTAACAATATCAACGTCTGCATCCCCTGAAGACAGAACAACATTACATCACAAGTTAGTCAGAGAATTGTTGATCAGAGCAATCATGCTGGCCATCTTTTTGTTACAAGACAAAAAGTCTTCATTTTTCACATGGGCATTCTGTGTTTTTGCTGAAACTCACGTTGTATTCACGTTTTTCATCGTTTCTGCTTTGTGTTTTCTTTGTCAGAATGACCGTCTTCGTAGCCATCGCTTGTCCAGTAAAAAATGCCTTACTGTGAATCTGCATAAGACTCGGCTATTGTGCTATATGAGTCGCCCTTTTCCATGGTAAACGATGAAGCAAAGTCCCACCATCAAGCACGTAACAATCTGTTTGAGGAATACAGTTTATCACAGTCTCACTTGATGTGTCTGCAGCATACTCTGAAATTGCCTGAGCGATCTGAGGCTTGTTAGCTCTACGAAGTATGTTCTTGGCTTCAAAGAGGAAATGAGGATGGGAGCTCAGTTCATAATACAAAACGTCTTCAAGGGAAAGATCTCCAGAGTTTGACACCACCAGGAAACGCTGGAACAGAAGGACAGGATCAATAGCATGGTCAGAAGCAATCTTAACAGTGGAGTTATTTCCAAAAGTTTGGGCTATGTATTTTCTCTTTAATTTATAAACAAAGACCGACTTTCATATGATATATCTTATGATCATGCTCCAAACCGCCTAAATTGCATGAACATTCACATATGAACCATCCACTATCCCATTGACCATATTTCTCAGATTCGGATCAGCTGTGTATGGTGAGCAGGTTGTAATCTGTGTCTGCATTTTCTCGAGATCAGAAGCATCTCCTTTGATGCACGCCTCAGTTGAGTTTTTTTGTTGTGGGCTTGTAGTATCGATCATGTCTGTGAAATACTGCATCGCATTGTGGTGCTCAAATGTTACAGTTGCAGATAGGGTCCAAGGGGTTTGCATTTCCTCGGTCATCCCACTGCCGCGAGTTAGACCACCTCATCAATGTTTGCTCAATGACAAGATCACGTCCTAGCCCAGCACAACACTGATTGCTCCTATGAACAACGTGAAAACTAATACCGAACTTTCGATAAACGTCTGGTTGCGTTTCGTCTAGATTGCTTATTTGCTTCAGATACATGTAGTAATAAGCAGATTGCAGGTTATGTGTTCAGCAGATTGGTAGACAATCTGGCACTGCCTGCAAATTCATCAGCCAACACCCAGTACGATATGCTTTAATCAACACCCTTGAATTGCTAACCATAAGCTGATAATTCAGCCATACTATGCTTGTCTTTGAGGTCTGGGCAAGGTCATGTTTCTTCTCCTCTGTAGCCTACTGGAGTTTGATCCAGCAGTATCTGAATCTCAGGATCTCCCTGGGTCATTTCGGCTGTTTGCTGGCTGTGTAGACACTTTTCAACAAGAAGATGGTCTCGTGAGGCCCTCTGGACAGCTTTCCGTGTCATTTTTTGCACAGTTGCATTTTTCCCAGTCTCAAGTATGTTTTTGAGAGCGGTTTCTTCTATCCCCCCTCCCCCAAGTTCATACATGTATGAAAACATCCTAACATCTGACCAACGTTTTTTCAAGCAACTATTTTGTGGCGCATAAATGATGTTTTCGTCAGCATTCCAAAACAAGGGTTGTTCAAACGTTTCAATGGTGTGAAGGCTATGGCAAGGTTGCAAACAAAAGCTTATGTTGACAGAATGCACGCTTTGTCCTCCTAGTACATATTAATCATATGCAAGAATGTGACTGACAACATCACATGGAACTGGCTTTTCTAATGCTTGATACGCATTATTCCTCCCTTATTGTGTCGGTGGACGCCATGTGAGATTTCTGTGTAAGATAATAAACTTAAACTACATGTATGTCTGACGATCCTAATGTGTTCTAATCCCCCCCCCCGAAACCCTCGTATAGACACCAAATTTATCAACTGTGAGTGGATAGTTACATAGTTATGATCATTAATAGGTTTTGGTGGCCATCTTGGCGCCCATTTTGGACGCCATGTTGGATTTGTGTGTAATATAATAAACTTAAACAATGTCTGACGATCTTAATGTGTTCGTTGCCCCTTGAAATGTATGTATAGACACCAAAATCATCAAATTTGAGTGGATAGTTACATAGTTATGATCATAAATAGGTTTCTGCGGCCAACTTGGCGGCCATTTTGGACGCCATGTTGGATTTGTGTGTACTATATTAAACTTAAACAATGTCTGGTGATATTTATCTGTTCTTTTCCCCTCGAATCCNTGTCTGGAGTAATGTTCTTTGCAAGATATTTGCTTGAGGACATATCGCAAGAAATTGTTGTAGAACTACATCCATTCTGAATGAAAATTCTCGAATAATTTGCCTTAAAAGTGAGAATGTACGATTTGTATATGTGTTAAATTGTAATATATTGATAAAAATATGTTACAATGACACAAAATAGGCAAGAAAAATTATACATTGAAGACCAATTTCATAAAATGCAGCAAAGGCAAGTTAGCGCTGTTTAAAGACGATGCCGACACTTTTACTTGTATTTATTAGGAAACAAAATTGTGTCTTTGTGTCGTATGAACGAAACTGCACTAAAACTAAATTTAGATTCACATTGTACATGCATGATATACATGCTGGCGAATTCGACTGTACATACATGTTCGATTTCAGATTTAAATATCTGGCTTATTCCGCATTTTTGACACATGTTCTTCTTAACTTTTATTTTAATTTATATTGAAATATATGCATAATAAGTGTTTACACATTTTATAAAAATTCATAAATGTTTGACAAAATTGTGCATACTGTCTTGAATAAATAATATATACTTATTCGGACGATCTGAGGGTATAATATAAATTAACGTACTTAATTGTGCAACCAAATCACCTGAATACTTTATTAAAACGTATCGGCTGGTCAACACACAAACAGTATACAAACATGGAACGGTCTGCCCCGATGTTTGTCAAAAGTCATTTATTGCTGGATTTGAAGTTAACCGATTGATTTATTCAACAATGTGCTGAATAATGAGCCTTGTTCTGAGAAAACTGGGCATAATGCATGAGCGTAAAGTGTCGTCCCAGATCAGCCTGTGCATTCCGCACAGGCTAATCAGGGACGACGCTTTCCGCTTTTATGACATTTTTCGTTTAAATGAAGTCCCTTCTTAGCGAAAATCCAGTTTAGGCGGAAATTGTCGTTCCGGATTAGCCTGTGCGGACTGCACAGGCTAATCTGGGACGACACTTTACGCACATGCATAATGCCCAGTTTTCTCAGAACACGATTCTAATGTGAATAATGAACCAGTGAATAATGAACACAAAATACGTGAAAGGTATTCTTTATTGGCACATGTTTACTGATAATTATTGTATTTGTGTGTAGGTGTTACCCACATCAATACATAAAGTAAATAAATGATGATTACATGAACTTAACCCATTTATGCCTAGTGGACTCTCCCATCCTTCTAAATTGGATCAATTTATTTCCAAAATTAGGGATGTCTAGTATATTTATTTCTATATTTAGAATATTTCTTAAAAAATTCATTTAAGCAAACAGCGCAGACCCAGATGAGACGCCGCATCATGCGGCGTCTCATCATGGTCTACGCTGTTTGCCAAGGCCTTTTTTCTAGACGCTAGGCATAAATGGGTTAACTCAAGACATTTGTCCATTTTAATACACGGGTATTAATTTATATTTAGACATTTACGTGTTTTACAATACATGCATAATACCTTTTTTAAACAAACAATAAACATCAAATGTTAACTGGTCAATTAAAAACGCAATATGGACATTTTATGCGGTTTGTCTGCCATTCTTACTCAAATCCTATTCCTTCATATAATATGAAAAAATTGTACGCCACTGTGAATGTAACAAAAAAATTGTACTGTTATAAATGATGTTTATTCGCTTAAAACATCTTATACAACGCAAAGGCTGTTTCCACGCCGAAACTCCGAAACGCCTTCTTTATACAATTCTATGGTATAACCCATTCAACACAGTCTATTGTCTCACTTAGACTCGTCCACTACTTAAAACCGCACGCTTTCGCCCATTCACATTTTGCCTATCCTCCCTCCCACAAAGTTACTCATTGTAAGGCGATGCTTGCCAGATTTTATTAGATTTAATTGTTGGTGAGTTCGACGACCTCCCTTAGAAGCCTACATCGTCATGGCTGGGACTTCACAGAGTTTGGAACACCGTGAATCGGTGGCGTGTTCTGAGAAAACTGGGCAAAATGCATGTGCGTAAAGTGTCATCCCAGATTAGCCTGTGCAGTCCGCACAGGCTAATCCGGGACGACACTTTCCGCCTTAAGTAGATTTTCGCTAAAAAGAGACATCATTTAAACCAAAAATTCCATAAAAGCGAAAATTGTCGTCCCTGATTAGCCTGTGCGAACTGCACAGGCTAATCTGGGATGACAATTTACGCACAAGCATTCTGCCCAGTTTTCTCAGAACACGACACAATCGGTCAGGTCGAATGGTGTACAGCGTTCGGCTTCGTACGACAGGATCTTGCGCAATGAACTGTATCAGTGTTGGAGAACAAAACAATATGTGTCGTGTTCTGAGAAAACTGGGCAAAATGATTGTGCGTAAATTGTCATCCCAGATTAGCCTGTGCAAATTCCGCTTTTATGGATTTTTTTGTTTAAATGTTGTCTCTTCTTAGCAAAAATCCAGTTTAGGCAGAAAGTGTCGTCCCTGATTAGCTTGTGCGGACTGCACAGGCTAATCTGGAATGACACTTTACGCACAATCATTTTGCCCAGTTTTCTCAGAACACGACACATATGATTATCGTTATCGTTTCAATGAACTAACTCCCCGCTTTGCACAGGGATTACCATTATAATCTTCTATTCCCGCCGTTCTCGGGGGAATCTGTTTATTACAAATCGTCCCAGCCTTTATATTTAAATACCACGTGCAGCGCTTAACATGTGCGCACGCTATTATTCAACGACAAACCCCAAGAAAATGTTAAACCACAATTCGTTCTCTTAAACCCCAAGAAAATGTTAAACCACAATTCGTTCTCTTAAAGGTGTACACCTTTAAGAGAACGAATTGTGGTTAACATTTTCTTGGGGTTTGTCGTTGAATAATAGCGTGCGCACATGTTAAGCGCTGCAATAAGCTTAGCAGAGTGAACACAATTTAAAGTGATATTGTCATTAGTGTCTGCTTCTGACTAATGTCATCATCACTAACATGGTGTAATATGTCGGTCGATCGAGCTTCGCGTTTTTAGTATGGCTCCAGACAATATATATTAAATTAAAAACATAACACAATATAGTTTTCCTCGAGTTCCATGGCTTTATAATTTGCAATTGATAACTCGATTGATTTGGAACACTTACTTATATAAAATGTTATTAAATTCTGAACTCGAGCGTTATATACAACAATACGTATTACGTGTATAAGATTGCACCTGGTGTCTGATTTTATTCGTTTATAGACCTCGACCTACTGAACTGAAGGACGTCTCAATGTACATAAGACCTCGAGACAAGACCTCACGTAGATACGACTCCGAATTATTACGATATCGTACCCTAGGTATAGAACCTTAACAGTGTTTGTCAGTGTTGTTACTAATGCATGGAGTTAATATTGTATTAACTATTCGGTCTTTTCGTAATGATGGGCGAAAAAGAGTTGTCGTTCGTGCGGGACGGTATCGGTTAAACAGGTAAACAAACCAAACGAGAACACGTTCTGCATCTCAGATCGCTGAAATCGTAATATTTACAGTTCATTTCAATTAAAATTTACATATACAATTATACCTTCATTGATTGATATACTAATAGTTCTAGTTTGTTTACATTTGCATTTTAATTCTGCACTGCAATATAATTTGGCGGCCAATAACTGTTCATCAGTAAAAGTTTAGAAACTCTGATAATAGCTTTCTGCTTTTAAAACTGTGCCCGTTGCATTATTCAATTGATATCCAACATTTATTCCGTTGCTGTAAGGTATTTCTTTGCTTCATAACCAGTGTTAATGTGTGTTTAGTTTAAAGATGGACTGATATTCGTCTGTCACTGTCACTAGCAAGAGTAGTCCAACTTGTTGACGCTCTCAAATATTAAGCTACTTTTTATATTCACGTAAAACGGTCTTAGAAAAATTCACTAAAAACGGTGTCAGCAATATTCTTGGAAGAAAATGTTAGAAAAACGTTTCTAAATAAAAAATTGTAAGAATTACCATTTCTTTTATACCTTATGATAAAATATGACATTTCTGCAGTGAAATAACAGCAGTGAAAAGAACAAACTTATTCTTTTCACCGTTGAAAAGAACAAATTTTCGGAATTCCTTTTTCTATTTTTAGATTATCATATCAAGATGTACTTTCCTTGTTTTTATCCTTGTTTATATCTTTTCTATGATCACGAGTGAAATAAAATCAATATTCCACCGAATCCAACAAATTTTCTTTTAATGTTATGCTTTTTTTACCGTTTATTTACATTGTAAAAGATTTTAACTGAAGAATTTCCCTGGAATAATGACGTCATTTCGTCAACAAAATGACGTCATTTCAATGTATTGAGGCACGCAACGGGAGAGAGGGTCACTTTTCAGCGAAAGGGAAATTAGTATAAATTATTTTCTTGAAAAAGGGGCATAAAAGAAACAGAAAATGTGTTCATGTCAGTGTAAGATCGTTTGTTATTTCACTCGTGATCATAAAAGATAATATTTTCACTCGTGGCTGCGCCACTCGTGAAAATATATTTTCTATGATCACTCGTAAAAAAAAAACGATCTTACACTGACATGAACAAATATCCTCTATATACTATATTAAATAGATATTTCGTCTGATTTTGTATCAGGTAAGGCTTCATTATAGGCAACCATTCGAAGTGTGATTTCGAAATGTAGCATTAACATAAGCCTAGTTGCGTTGAAACTAGGCTAAAAACGTATATGAATACTGTATACTGCTAAACCTGAATCCCAGTACTTTAGGGAAAAAAATGCATGAAATAGCAAGCTAATGTATCGTACTGCGGCCGTTCATGCCATTTTCAAATCATCATAAGTCGTATTTCGCAGGCTATAACTAGTAATTAATTCGTTTGTAAAGAACAACAGTGACCCTCCGAGATATATATAAAGTTTTCATTAACATGTAACTACTGTACATTACAGCTGCATATGTATCACTGATGAATGATGGCTATTTTAAGCAAATACAAGCACATTGTTGAGAATTGTTTAATTGAAGACGAAAACAAAGTTAAACTGTTAAAGAGTCAGATAACAGAAACGTACACAGCTGAACATTGCTAAGTGAATATGTAAAAACTGTATTTAATGAGGAAAGTTGTTGTGTTAGGAGGTAATTATTTTTTATGAAAACATTTGTATGTGTTTATAACTTAATCAAAATATTAGGACTTAACCAATCAGGTTTGGGACGCATCATTTTTTCAAGGCACTAAGCCCCAGGGGTAAAGCAACATTTTCGATAAAACTAACACTGGTGTGGCTTATTTTCCAAAGACACATGAAATTCAACTGTTGAGAGCTATTTAAAAGTAATAAAACAGAACATAACAGTTTATTTAGTAACTCAAGGCCACCGGTCCAAAATACATAACATAATAACACAATATAATACAATTTCATAGTTGTGTCATATGTTTCTATGAATGTAATATTATACTTTTTAAGTGTTTGTCGCCTTTAAAAGATTTAATTGGTAACATGTTAATAGTGTTGTCATTATTCGAAGACATAACTTTGTAAAAATCGGTTAATGTCTGTTATGAGTCTTCAGGGAAATCTATATCTCGGGATCTAGATGCGTTTGAAAGCATTTATAATGATACCATCGACTTGAATTTTGTATTGAGTCTTGCCAATGTTGTGTAGGACAGTTAATAATATGTTGTTTGAATATATTAATAAATTAGGTGGTATCGCCTGTTTCTTGATTTATCCAGGCATATCCAAATCCGTATGTAAACAGAAGAATTTCAATTATAGTGGCCCAAACTCCCTTCCGATATCGTCTAATGATAAAATGCATGTGACACTTACATTATATCATGAATACAGGATGTCAGTGATTCATGTATATCATACTGATAATTTTATTAAACTTATCCTAAAGCTAATAACCACTGAGACACTTGGCATTCATGGTGCCAAAAAGATTAATTACAAAGTTTCGTTATTCTTATGTTTTGATAAAACAGAGAACTATCTAGTGTGAGTAAATACAGGTAAGTTATATTATAAAGTACATGTGTGTATGCGTCTATCGGATCATGTGTACATGCGAGTGTATTAATGTATTTAAAAATATAATTGTGTGTGATATATGGGAATGAAATTTTACACAGAAGACACCATTTTAAAACAGATAGCCTTGTTGTTGTTGTGTTTTAACTTGTGAAAGCTTCTTGAAAAAGATATTATAATCAGTATTTGGTGACCCTTATGGATTGTTGCAAATTATATTTAAATTGGACCATTATAATTTTAATTGGTGCCCATAGGTGTTTAAACTGACTATTGCACTTGCCTTTCTTCGACACAGAAATGTTGTATTACTTTGGCAAGTGTTGTGTTTACGGTCAAGATTGATATAACCCCATTTTTTTCTAATGAACTGTGAAAGGCGTTATTTTTAGTATGCAATTTGCCATGTGCATGTTGAAACACAAATTGAAAGTATGATAAAAATGTAAAAACTTTAATAACTATATTTAAACAAGAACATTAACATCAGTTTTAATGTTTCATACGAAATTATCTTGTCATTTCCATATGAAGTACACTTCAAATAGTATGTACATTCCCCATTTCTGGTGTTATTTAATGTAATATTTACCATTTCAACTGATGTTAAACTCATTTTATTTGTAAATGCAAATACGACTTGTAAACTATTTTAATTAGCAATTTATTTGATATTCATATTCAATCCTATATACAGATGTTACTTATATTTCATAATTTTAACTGAATTAAGCTTTAATCATCTAACAACAGAGCAACCAAATTGTGGTCACCAATTCAGGTACCTTTCACATCTATAATTTATCGAACAAGCAGGGCTTTTTCTCGCCATTTCGGGAAAATTACCGATACCCGTAAAATTATTATTTATCGAACTAGCAGGGCTTTTTCTCGCCATTTTGGGAAAATAACCGATACGCGTGAAATTATTATTTATCGAACTAGCAGGGCTTTTTCACGCCATTTCTGGAAAATTACCGATACCCGTGAAATTAAGAATTTAACGAACAAGCAGGGCTTTTTCTCGCCATTATAGGGAAATTACCGATACCCGAAAATTGGGAATTTAACGAACTAGCAGGGATTTTTCTCGTAATTGTGGAAAAATTACCGATACCTGTGAAATTGGGAATTTAAGCGTCAATTTATTTTAAATTGCTTAAAAGTATAAATGCTTGATTTATCAGTTTTAAATTGTTATAATAATTAATCTAAACAACTGACAGTCAAACCATCAAATGGGAACTTCGGGACTTGATTCGGGGAAAAGATATGTTTTGCCATTGGGAATATGCCTGCAAAATGGCTTTAAAATCAGCCAAACAAAGCCCTGACTTACGACTTTATATAATTATATGTTGCATTGACCTAGGGAAAGATAAAGAGCGCAAAAGAAGGGAGCTGCGCCCTGCTCATTGTTGCAACCACATACTGTCCCTCTCGACTGGTCAACACAAAGTGTGAAAACCTTTTGACGTTTAATGTACTCGTGCAAGTATTCAATTTCAAATACAGTGGCTATACTTTTATATTTATATACCGGTATATACAATTTCTAGGATTAAGGAACACAAATACGGATGACTGACTACCACAGTATCCACAAAATTTCAATAATTCAATTAATGATTTATATCATACAGAAATCTATAACATTTTAATATCTGATTTAATAGGAAGAATCAAAACACAACTTACTTCTTAATCTATTATGTACTGAAAATGGCGTTATGTATCAAAGGGAAGTATCAGTCGCTATATTTGTAGCTACTGCATTATAGGCTCAATCTCCGAAAGATTGTTGGGGTAAATGAATTAACCTTGTGAAATGAATCCTATACAAAAAAATGTGTTTGTATAGGTCCCTAAATGAATATAATGACCACTGTAATGTTAAGTCAAGAACATATTTAACCGTTCCTTACAAATCAGATAAATCCATAATTTTAATATTATGATATAAAATAATTCCGAACTGTATATCCTGCTATCTATCTAGTATATTCATTAGGCTAAAATGAATATTCAGAAAAGTTAGCTTGCCTATCATAACATCTTGAAAGGTTACATAAAATAATATCAAGTGATTACTAACATGTAATTCGTTATAAAAACACACTAATATGCTCAGTGCGCTGGTTGGTCAAGTATTGCTAGTACACGCTCTCTATTTTATGTTGATCTGATACGTATTCTGATTGATCACCTTCTCATTGAAGAAGAAAATTGTGTTAATAAAAACATGTGGATTGAACAAACCAACGATGTCATTGTTTAACTGAAGACTTCAGCTCCTAAATACATTTGCTGAATGTTCATGAATGAAACTGAATGCGGTCCATGTGTACTACGACGAGTGAAAAGATGTGAAGCTTCCCCTTTAAACTACAACGGCAGCCAATGTTGGACTCCTGAATGCCCTTCTTGTGCAGAACAGGTCAATGATGTCATATGTTTATGTATTTGTATGTATCTTTTCAAAATGTATCTCGTTATCTGATGATGTTTTGCATAAATCAATGTCACTAGATAAATGTGCAGGGGTGTAAGTAATATGCATTGGGGCATACATAATTAATTTCATTTTTTCCTGTCAGTAACGACCACTTGACTTTTCGAAATTATTAAACAGACAGGGATAATGTAAACAAACAACGAGTCGACACAAAATCAAGTGTGCACATGTTTATTTTCATCATAGTATATTACACACATACATGTGATATATGAAGTAGTTAACAGTTGTAATGTACATGCACTGTTAAGCTGCAGGTGAGGACATGGGGTGTATATATACATTCATATACAATAAAAATAGTTTTATATTTTGTCTATACAAATACAAATGTTGTGTTAAAAAAAATCATGACAATGGTACATTGTAAAGTGAGTGAGTATTGTTTACATGTAATCATATATTTTTCATAATATTGCTAAGTTATTTAAACGAAGTAATTTAATTATAATGTCACTAGTAACGCACTGTTTTCAATAAAATATTCAGACACAAACAATTTTATCATATATCACATCTGCATCAACAATTACTGGATACATATTTCGAAAGTTAATTATAAATGGCTAATTCAAAGCAATGTAAAACAGTGGTATTAAAGACAAAACAACATTTTCATAAATTTGAGATAATGAATATGTTGGCAACACATTAAATATCCTTTCAAAATCACATTCCGTATCAACCGTAATTACTTTAATGAACCTATCGTTGGTGGGCGTGTCAGCGCTGTGTGTACCTTAGTTTGTACTTATTCCAAACGTGTGGAGACCCGGTAACACCTATTAAACAATTATGAAAACATTATATTTTATGGAAAGCAAATGTGTTGTCTGCATATTTCTAATTTTAGTGTTTTTAATACATTTTCTGACTCATTTGTCCACACCGTCAAACACGTTTTTAACAAGAACCGAGAAAACTCTTTCACGTCCCCCATTGACGCTAAATAAAGAATCAGATTGTGATTAGCTTTATTAGAAATGGGGCAATAATCAGGGGAAACACTGTCAAAATGCCCTTTAACAACACTCGTCTCTTTTACCAAGATCAGCGAATAGATATTTCTGTAAATTGTCGTTAGCAACGTTGTGACCAGCGTCGAGAAGGCGAGAACCATATCCGCTGTTACTTCCCACGGCTCATTTACCGAGATCAGCAAATAGAACTTTCTGTAAATTGCCAAAGGCAATGTTTTTTGCAGCGACGAGACGAGAACCAAATCCGAGATCAAATCCGAGATCAGCTAATAGAACCTTCTGTACATTGTCATGAGCAATTTTGTGACCAGCGTCGAGCCGGGAGCCATATCCGCTATCACTTACCACGGTCATTTTCCTCCGAAAATGAGAGTCAGCTTGAGGCACTCGTTTGACTATGCCCTCTGCAAGACTTGATCCAAATCTGTACTCCAACAGGAAGCGCTCTTCAGACGGCATATGCGCGTCGGTGACGTTCACGGCTCTTTTACCCAGACTAGCGAATAGATACTTCTGTAAATTATTAATAGCAATTTTGTGACCAGCGTCGAGACGAGAACCATATCCGCTATCAGTTTTCACGGCCCTTTTACCGAGATCAGCGAATAGAAGCATCTGTAATTTGCCAAATGCAACATTGTGAGCAGCGTCGAAACGAGAACCATATCTGCTATCAACGTCCGCGGCTCTTTTGCCGAGATCAGAGGGTAGATACTTTTGTAAATCGTCAATAGAATTGTTGTTACCAGCGTCGAGGTGGTAATTAATTCCGCTATCACTTTCTACTTCCCTTTTCTTACGAGAATAAGAGTCAACTTTGGCACGATTTTCCAACCATCCCAATGCGTCATTATCCCTATCCTGTATGTCATGAAATATGTCTTCGCCAGTTCTGATAGCTTCATTTATCTGTAGCGACCGGCCAAATGCCGCACCGTTTTGATTACACAGAACCAATACATATAACAAATGAACAAACGCGACTGTAAATGTAGACATGATCATTGTCGGCAGCTCAACTCAAATTTAATTCTAAATCAAAGATTATTCCGAGAAACTCAGGCTTTTATACGCCAAAGGTGCTGCACGTAGATGATAAAACGTGCTGAATTTCAGCACGTTTTATCATCCACGTGCAGCACCTTTGGCGTATAAAAGCCTGAGTTTTTTCAGAAAACGTCTGACTTGTTTTGATATGTTGCCAGTACATGAACTTTTAGCCGGATACTGCACCTACTAGTATTTGTTAACATCAAGTATCGTTGACCCGTCTGTAAAAATATAAACTATTCGACACTTTGGTATGCTTGACGCTATCCATATTCTCGAGAAAGCGTTACGTTACAGGTGCGAGTACCAGTGTGTCGCACGTGTGCGATAGACTGGTATTCAGTTGGTGGTCATCATTGGCACCAAGTGACGGCGTGTGATATGGACCAGTCGTTGGTGCCAACGTATGGTATTGTGTAGATGTAGTAAAACACATTTGGTTGTTATTTATCAAAAAGTAGACAATATAACCTGATATCTACAACGACCGTAGGATAACCTGTAAAAAGAGGATGGATTTCACTAAGAAAAAGTGTTACATGGAACTGGTATTAACCAAAATACACATGAAATTAACAGTGTACCTTGTTTTCGCGAAGACGAATGTCTCCGTTTCCAGTGTATTAGAAACAAACCAATGTCCTCTATGCACATCAGATTACTTATTAAGAAATATCTTTAAAAAAGACATACGGCGTTGATTGTGCTTGGAGTTGGTGAAAGGTAAAGAGTTTAATTAATGAGATCAAAGATAGTGAATGTCTTTTTTCATGCAGTTCTTAGCTGCATCACACGTAGCACGAGATGTTATGCGAAGTTTTTTGCATTTTTTTACATGATTACATATTGCGTATCATATATCTATAGATAAAAAAAAAGAAAAAACAAAAGAAGAATTGAAGTGAAATAAAAACATATAAGCCAACCGGCCACACGC
>VMBQ01003569.1:73235-100243 GCA_007657795.1 Dreissena rostriformis | reverse complement strand
TTATTATTTTGATTTGACAGGAGGGAGACAACATACGCAAGATCTTCAGTCAGAAATAGGTATTGCCCCTTCGTTTTAAAACTAACGCTTTCTTTTTCGGTAATTACTAACTATTATCAATATCGATATTTAAATACAAAACAATTATATATATCTATATCATATCAAAGCGTATCCATACCATGTCATTTTATATCATATCATATCATATCGTATCGTATCGCATCTCACCGCCTCAAATCGCATCACCTCACATTGTATCATATAATATATTATATTGTTTAATATTCATATACAATTTTTGATGTAATTGTAAATTGAAATAATGCGGCTTCATCAATTTTATAATAAACTTTGTCCTTTACTCATTGTTTATTGGTGACGTTTGGCTTTTTTCACAACACTCATATAATCGATGAATGTGATCTTTACGTGACTCAAGTAGATGTATTAAAATCAGACAAAAGATAGACTTGTCACCTCTGACAGAAACGTTACTGTATTTTAGTTTGAAACTAAAAATGTTTGCGTTTTTATACGGTTTCACAGTTATAGTACGTTACTGCAAGAACTTAAATAAATTTTCGTGGTTCTAACCAATTAATTATGCATTCCATCACATTTGTGAAACATTTTACAGTATATAAAATAAGTATAGGTTTTTAAAATTGCATCATTTATTCCACATGATTAAAGTCAAAACTGAGTTATCATTACAAGAATGAAATTGTTCAACTGATTTAATTGAATGTTATTTCAAATAAAACTATCATCCAGTGTACAGCCATGATAAGAACTTCAGTTGAATGCTATAACGTTCATTAAATTACAGAAGGATCTGATAATCATAGTACAACATTTATTGTTTCTTATGTAAACATTTTAGAATTGACAACAGGCCTTACGCCCGATACTCTAGATAGAGGATCAACGGTCATAATTGAAGGTATGTAGGTACGCAACACAAAGCATCGTGAGTGGAAATGGGTAAAACTACCTTTTGATTCCAAATACCATACAAGTCATTTATTCACCGTACGGTCGAAAGTTGTATAAACACATCTATCTAATGAAATAGGTCTATAATTTGAATGATCTGTATTCTCAATCCGGGTTTTGGTAACGGAATAACAAAACCCTCTGACCTAATATTAAAAACTTCACCAGATAACAAGATATCTTGAATAATATCAAGAGGTAGACTAAATGATTCAAGTGGAATATGTTTCTGAAATTTGTTAAAAAATTGAATATGGACCTGCAGTTGCATCCTTTGCATATTTGATTGAATCGACGAATGTATCAATAGAAAATAAGCTGTAATTCTGCTCATCGTCCTTTGACTCGAAAATAAAGCAAATGAAAGTAATCACTTCCGTATTATTCATCCAGCACGGATCAATCGGTAAACTCTAAGTATAATAATATTTGTGTTAAATCAAGATATATGCATGAAAAGGTACCTTTCGCTGGTTGCAAATCAGTTGATAATTAATCATATACAGACACAGTTGTTAATTATCTATGAGTTTCTCATGAACCGCCCCATAAAGGGTTATAGGCATTTATTTCATGAAGTTAGAGGAAGCGATTCTAGAAGTTGTTTGACTAAGCATTCAAATTCCCCAATAGACACTGTTAGTCAAGGTGGGGGATACAATTAAAAATAATACATTACATATATAAAGTAATTTGAACCGCGACAGCTTGCACATGTGATGTAACTGCAGTTGTTTTGGTGGTACATACATTTTGTACTTAGCGACTGCTATTGTAAAAACCCCATTCCTTTACAACATTTCTTCAGGAAGGCATACAATCTAAGGAAAATATTTGGAAATTAACAGGAGAAGACCATTATTATTACATTTAAGACCACGACAAATCCACTAGAGTATATAACTGAAGTATATAATGAGTCATTCTCTACCAATGTGCAAAAAGTGGAAGCACACTTTTTTGCTGTATAATTCCTTACCATTGGCTCTTAACGGATTATGTGTAGATTTAATCTATATTGATTGTAATTCCATACCTGGAAATATCAGTGTATTTTTTTTACAGAATCTTCATTGCTGGATGAGCACGACACAGACGTCAAAGTAAAAGCGTCCACTGAGAAAAAAGAATTACCAAAAGCAACGTCCTCTAGTAAGTGTCGTTTAAATTGTGTTATAAATAATGTAGTAAATCCATTTCTTAAGACAATGAGGCTGCTATACATTTTAAATGTATATACATATCCTATGCGTATATTGAATGCGTTTCCAAAGTAAAGCGTGCATGTATTGGTTGATTTGATTTGCAATTCCCATACAAAACGTACGTGTTTTATTGCTTTTATTCCCCCCCCCCCCTTGTATTACATGTTGGTTTACTTCATACAGCACTTCGATATCGAGGAAGGTGTATTTGTTTCTATAAACACTCCTTAATGCGTAACAATAGCGATTTAATAGCTATAACCGTCTTGTTGATAGCATTAATGTCCGGAAATATATTGTACGTACTTCGTCAAATAAATAGAGAGAATGCGATTACTATTTTCGAAACCGCACATATGCCGATAGTCTTACTAAGAAATCAAAAATAATAATAGAGAGACTGTCCGCGAGAAAATAAATTAACAATTGAATGATGAGTTAAATATGCTCGAAAGGAAATATTCGTTAAGTTGCAGTTCAATGTCATAAAATTTAAATAACATTTAAATTTGTGCATTTGTCGTTATGCTTGTTTTTTTGTATAATATCAACATAAAACGTTTATACTTAGTGGGCGGTAAACAGTAAGAAATAGCACACATCATTTTGTACCTCAATTCGCAAACACAGTACATATAGGACGGACATCATCCTTCCACGTTTTTGAGCTGACTTGTTTTCAGTTTTATTCGAGGAGGTCGTCCGTGATCTGCTGTATTTCGTTAATTTCGTTAGCATTGCTAACATTCGTTTTTGCAGAATAAAGATAATGTTAAGAAGGCTTTTATAAAACGTATCTATTAATTAAGTTCAGCCCAATCAGTCCCTCCGTCCTATTGATGAGAATATGCATGTAAACATTTGGAAAAGCAGAAGCATGCACCCGATATAACTCATGCACAAGAAATGTGCAGTTGTTAAACTTGCTTAATATAAAATCAACATTAGATAATACATTGCCATAAAAATTGTTTATACAATATATAAGACAGTAATGTTTATCTAAACATAATTAAATAATAGTGTTTTCGTTCTTTTACTTACATACAGGATCTTTATCGCTGGTTAAGCACGACAAAGATGGAAAAGCAAACTCGTCCCTCAAGAAAACAGATCCAGTAATAGCAACGTCCTCTCGTAAGTGCATTTGTGTATATGTATAGTAAAACGAATTCCGAAGAACGCCAATGTGTTTAAGGTATATATCTATCTTATGCGTATATTGAACGCAAGTCCCATTTGAAACGATAGTGTTTTTGTGTTTTCTTTTGCAATTGACATATAGTTGGTACTTGCATTGTTGCTTGGATCTAAATGTTCATATAATTACACGTTGTTTAACGTCCTGTACAATTTATATATCACGGTAGATGTATTTGCTTTTTTACACAATACCTCATGCGTCACAATATTTATATAATATGTATTACTGTCTTGTTGACTGCATAAATGTCTGGATAGTTATTGTAAGAGGCTTTGTCAAGTAAATTGAGAGCATGAGATTCGTTTTATCGAAACCATATGCAAACCGTGTAACTAACACATCACTTATAGCAGTAGAGCGAATAATGACTAACACATAAATTTATAGACGAGTGATGTTTGAATGTCAAATGCAGTGTAGTTACATTTGACTTGTTGAACTGCAAGTTGAATGGCGTCTTCATCTGAAAACAAAGACACTTCAGATTCGTACAAAACTGTCTATTTAGTTGCAATGAAACTAAAAACAAACATGTACGACAGTTTCATTCAAATAATTGATCAACTTATTCTAAATAATTAAACAATCTTATATAACAAGAAATATTGCTTGTTCTTTTATAGTTGGTTATCGAATTACCAACTTCCGGAAGTTGGGATGCGAAAGGGTTAAATCACGACCACCGATTGTATACCACGCATCACAATTTCCGGTCGTTGATTTTTCGGAAACAAAGTAGATTTCATTTTTTATTCTCATTAAAATTATGACATTCACTTATGATTTCTATTCTAACACAGCTTTTTACAGAGTCTTAATCCTCCATTGTCTATTAAATGCTTCGAACGATTTCTTACGACGCTCAATCCCAAATTATCAGCAGCGGCTGTTCCGTCGATTAGCTTAACTCCATCATTATGTATAAGTCCCATTATTAACAAGCTGTGGTAGATGTGCACATGGAAACAACCGTTAAATGGATTAATGAATTAAAATTTCATTCATGCCAACGGAAGCAACAACAACCTCTCATAACAAACCACGTTCTGTAACTGGGTAGTCATAGTATATTTATGCTGTTGTGTCTAAATTTATTCTTTTTTTTAATTATTGGAGCCTATGGAAACTATGTAATTTTTACTTATGTGTGTATATTATATTGGCGTGTGCTTTCACGGATGAAAATTCGATTATCACACTTGAGGGAAATTTACAAGCTAACGGTTTGTTGGTAGATCGTGCTCAGAATGTGAAATTTCCGTCCATTATTATTGCGCAATAAGTCATGCTTGATTTTCGTCTTTGTTTCAATGCAAGTGTTCTTGTGACGTATGCGAATTAAGGGTATTGTATGAGGCTAAAATGTTTTTTACATTGCATATTGGTGAGCCTAGATCCTAATAAAAACTAAAAAAAAAATCTGTAATTAAAACTATAGCTTATTATAACAAATAGAGATTTTGATTTCGGACGTATATTATTGCATTATTATTAATATTTTAGTCCGTCCTAAACAAATACCTGACATCTTTACCTCAGAATCGGACAACGAAGGTTTGCCTGGAGAGGTAAGTTTTTATATATCATTATGCTCTGCATACACTTTTTTCGTTATCATCGCCTTTCACGGTTTTTGTCTGTCAATGTTTTATTGATTCTCACACTCATCACATTTTCGAAAACGTCCGTGTATACAATTTCAACGATGGTGTATTGATCTACCCATATAACATTTAACGGTGTGTAAATCCAGTGGGCTCATTTGAAGCAATTATATAAATATTTAAAAACAATAAAAACAAATCTTGGTACAAGTATGTTGAAGGCATATCAATACTTTCCTTGCATCTGACGTATGGCAGATTTGCCAATAGCATTGTTTCTTATTTGTAAAGCATTGACAGCGGTTACAATTCTGTAAAGCAATGTTTTGCACATTGGAAGTGTTATGTAGTGTAGAATAAAAAATAGAAACATTCATATAAACATTTTAATAAGGGTTCACGTTAAAGTTATTGAAATGACGCTTAATTTTAATGTATTCATTATCTTCCTTACGCTTTGATAGAAATAACATCTAACGATGTGTTTTGTTTTGCTTTATATTACTTTTGACAAATTTTGAGACGTCAAAATCCGCTTGTAATAGACAATGTGTTAACGTCCCTCAAATGTTTAAATCATGTTTTATATTGTCAAGCTAAAAATCACATGATAAATACAATTTGAATACTACATGTACAATTAAGCGAGATGTAGATACGTTATGATTACAGATAAGTTTATTTGGCGAAGCTTTGCAAACCTGAACCTTGAGTCTTGCCGAACCTGTATAGCGAAAAAATCAATGCAGATCAAATTCTCGTCTTCGAAATAAACAAAATGACGCAATTATACAGCGCATGGCAGCTTTTACCCGGAAACGATAAAATAATGATAATTTTATTCCACATGGGTTTATTTCGCCAATTTACGTCTGATGATTTGATAAAATAATATTGCGTGCTTCTACATTTTTAGGGTGAAGGGCATATTATTTTTCCTCTGTCCGTCCTTCCGTCTGTCGAATTTGTGTGTTGAGCCTAACTCAAAAGTACAGCTATGGTAGTTGTACAACTTTACAAACATATTTACAAGCAAGCGAATTTGCAATCCCTGGTAGATTATGGTTAATGTTTTCAACGTAAGTTGCGTGTTGAGTCAAACGTTAATGTAGGGGCCTTCCGGTTTCTTTTTATATTTTGCATTGCAGAAATGGTGTAGTGAGGTATACCGGCGTTTACCTACGGAAGACTTCATCTTCATAGGCGGCTTCAATTACGATACTTTGAAGGAAATAACAATCATGGAACCAACCTCATGGCCCATGATTCATGCGTATGTTGCATACATCTATTGTTTAACTTAACCAAAATATATTGCATTTTCTGGGACTAAATTTACAATATCCTAAACATAATCGGTTATTACAACGTAATAAGCATGTCATTGACACACTCCCTAGAGTTTAACATAGCTACCCTCAGAGAGTAATATAGCTATGAACCATTTAACGTTATGTTGAGACTGTTGTATTTATAAATATTTCTTAAATGCTTTTTTGTTCAGTATGCCTTAGCAACACGATATTATTTTTAAATTGCATTGAGCGTTGTAAATGACTCCTCTCCGTGTTTAACAATTATAGCGTGGGAGTACAAAATATTTAATATAGAGTTTCTATCATTCAAAAGAAGCGCACCGCTGTGAATATTGCGTTTAAATAAGAATAATTTAATATTGCACTTTATATTATCTTCTGGATGATAATCAGTGTATATTCTACGAAAACATACACAGTGAAAAAAGAAGGGTGTTGAGGCGTAAGGAAAAAAGTTGTTTGTTTCCACTACCCCGTCCGACTCCAATCTTTTTGTGCCATCCCTAATCTTTTCGGTAGTTCCGGTTGAGGTTTCGATCATTTTTGCTTCATTCCATCAGTTTTATTTGTGGAAAGTTATAGTATTTACGTAAAATTAAAGTATAAGCCTGCGTAAAATAATAATTTTAAAAGCATCTTTAATGAAATTTAAAATATGCCAATGTTCTACCCTGTATTTAAGTCATATTTTCCATTTGCTAGTTACAATATATTACAGGATTGCAAGTATAATTACAATTAAATTGTATTGCTATTATAATACAATAAATTGCATTGAACTATTATCAGACATAAGTAAAGTTACATGATGCAATTGAAATTTTAATTAAAATTCAATCTCACGTCAATTCATGAACATTTGGTCCGTAATTATAAATACACAACAGTGATGTCAAGAAAGAAAAACCACCACTAATACAAATAAAAAACAAGCAAAGCAATTGCAAATATACCCGTAAAAAGAAACGCAGTACATCTCAACATGCGAAGCTTGGTTAAACATACCTCGGTTTTTCTTCATCAAAGTTCTATTCCAACGAATTGGTATCCCAACAAGTTATTATTACCGCATTAACCAACACCAATAACAAATAAACTATCGTTCAAAGTATATACAATTTCCATCCATCCGTTCCGGCTTTTCTCCAGCAACGTGTCCATTCATTCGTCTTTGTTCATATTGTATTAAACAAATGGTATGATATGTACATTCAAATGTTCTAAAATTATTTTAAAATCGGTTTATAAAAAATGTGATATATTTGTTTTCTAGTTTTGTACCAATGTTAAATGTAAATCAAATGTATCAATTGTTTTTATGTTAATTACTCCACCCGTGCATTTTTTGTTCTATAACAACACATGCAATTAAGAAAGACTACACTCAACTATGTGTATGTCACTCATGAATATGTTTTAATAACCTCGTGTCAAAGACAATTCATTAACTCATAGCAACAAATCCGTTTTTTTTTGTTTTTGATGACATTACATCCTTATGCTAGAAATTATTTTAGAAATGCATTGGACGCTTTGAATTACTCGCAAGGCGACAATGTGCATGAATAAGAGCGGTCGCGATGGTACCATTTGGTTGTATCCGAAGAAAACGCTATTTATTTTATTTGTTTTACATTGTATTGCAGCATAAATGTCGACGGATTTGTGCCATACAAAATACCCGGAGACATCACCAATCTATACGAACTAATTAGTCATCTACTTTGTGGCAGCGATGAATTACAGTTCACTCTGCAATGTGCTACTGCAAGTTTTGGAATAAAAAATTTCGGACTCTTTCTTAGAAAGGTACTCTGCCCTATTTATTTTTGTGCATTATACAAAAAAATATTTTGAAAAATAACAAGCTTCGTTACTTAAAATAATCGACACATTGCGATTTCGTTGGTTACCTTATCATTCAACATTCATGTTTTGATTGTTACATGATTGGGCATTTGTTTTCGCTTGATTTCGTTTTAGACTGGTATTAAACCGCTGTACTTAAACGTTTTAATTATATCTTTATAACATAAGCCAACAAGTGCAATTTTGCATTTTAAAACACTATTGACGGCTTCTTCCCGAGACGTACTTGATATAAGTACTACAGCGTATCAAATAACATGTTCTGTTGTGTAAGTCATCAAGTTTATAGATTTCCACACTCATGAAATAATAATATATCGATGCCACGTGACAACGCTTACAAATTTAAATTTATTAATAACATTTAACATGAACTATCAATTTCAATTTCTTTACTTTAATTAAACTCGAAAATATATCATAAATTTATGCACATGTACATTCCATTTCTCATCTAAGGCTACGTTAAGTTTTAAATTGTGCAATACATGGTGATATTACGGTGTGTACACTACTTATACTTTCATAAATAAATGGTTTATGAAACATATTTTTCACACCTTTCAGTAGTTATGTTAATTGTTTTGAGTATGTGTACGTTAATTGTTACAATCAAGGTAAGAGATGCCCAAAAAATTGTTTGAACATAATAGAACCTGTGCGAGAAAATCGAGTGCATCTAAAAAAGGGTACGTTTTGTCAGGTATATAGATATTGTTCGTGTATTAATTATCAAGGAAACACCGTATTCCTCACCGTGGAACTACAAAAACACGATTTTCTTCTCCATCGACCACTGTCGAGTTTGTGTACTCCAATTACGCGTTTTGTGTAAGGCATGACCTTCTTATTTAAGTTCTTGGTATATAATCTGACCATTTATTTGAACCTACTTTGCAAGCAAGTTCTCAAACTAGCGTATACGGTTCCTCGTGTTGCATACGAACAGCAAATAGCACACGTATGCAAGTGCTGCTTTATATCTCACAATCGTTTATTGTACCGTAAGTTCTTCACTAGAAATTCTAATTAACACGATTTGATGCTTTTTCGTTTTTCAATTCAGTTAACAGAAGCGTTTAAACAAGCCAAAACTCAATTTATTGACGCCAACATATTCTTCGAAATTCATGGCATCTATATGAACGAATTTCCATTGACTGATGAAAAAGTATCAAGAAATCTGGACAAGCTCTTGCAAGAAATAGTCGTTACTGGTATAACTGGTATGTTCAACGTGTTATACATCAATTAATCAACAAGTTGTGTCACATAGCAAACAACGATTAAATGAAATAAGTTTGAACTGATAAATGAACATACAAATTACTTTAACATTGTTTGCAGGTCCTTTTCATGCCGAATTATTGAGTGGCGTTTTGGATTGCAACATCATCCAGCATTTTGAGAATAATCGTTACCACGATCGAGACGTAAGGACGATAACCGGCCTTAATGTATTTGCGGAATCCAGGAAAAGAGAACTGCACATTTACTGGAGGAAGTCGGTTAAAAATGTACTACGTTACTGTTTGATCCCCCTGTTTAAAAAGGATGACCAAACATCTGCACAAAATACAAACGTTTCTCAAGTAAAGAAGATAGTAAGTATGTTGGAATCAATAAATATAATCAATAACTCTATTTAACGCTTGGGAATTATTTATTTTGATCCTACACAATATGTACATATATAATTTATTCATTTAAAGTTATTTCAACAATTAAACAGTTTTTATACATTTTGCTAAAATGTATCAATTTCTACTGTTCAGCAATTTATGAATATGATGTTGAATATACAGGTAACTTATTTTGAAACGATCGTGTATTTTATCAAACATCTTAACCTCATTAGTTCTTAATTTAAAATCAAATATGTTTCTGTTTGTATCAAAGCATTTTTTCTTGGCATACAATATTGGACGATACAATGTAAAATGATAATTAAAACTATATGAGTGAAACGTCCAGGAACGGCTTGGTGTTTCTTCCTTAGCAATTAACAGGACAGCGTTATTTGTGTACTTTCAACGATCCGCAGCAGTAGTAGAAGTAGTATAAGTAGTAGTAGAAGTAGTACTGCTGGTGATGCTGTTGCTGTTGTTGTTACATGTTGTATAAGTAAAAAAATCAATAATAATTCAAAACGTGTTTATGAAATAAACTATAAGTATTCTCACATTCTCTTATATTTAATGGGTCTTATTCTAGGGATAATTATTATTTTAATTATTGCAGGAAACGGACAGCCGAAATACGATTGCGGCAAAATTAGCAAAACAGAATTCTTACAATTGGAGAAAAGATTTCAAAACGTTTGAAATATCACAGGATGTTAAGTTTGATGAACTAAAATATATTGAATTTATTAAACCTGATCGTGTCATGAGAACGTGAGTTTATCATATTTAAGCAATGGCAGTAATTAAACAAAAGAGTTTAAAAATCAAAACGCATTTATAGTATGTGTGTACGTATAAGTATTTCAAGAAGATACAGTAATGTGCAACCGATTATTTTAGCATACGCATATATTATACATACTATTTTGTTCATTCCAATGAACCGTGAAGTCAATTAATAGATAAACCTCATGTCAAAAGTAAAACAGAATATGACATTTTTTAATGAAAAAACCCACTACCAACTTTATTAATACTAATTAAAATACTACGTAAGAGCAACGTATTTACAATCTATATATGCATTTCAGAATCGATGCCCATGGATTGAAGGCATATGAAAAGCCCGGCGGTGAATTCTACTCTGTTTACGAATTGATAAGCTTCTTGCTTTGTGGAAACAAATCGTTTATGTTTATTCTACGACTAGCCGCAGCACGTTATGCAAGTAGGCACTTCGAAACATATGTGACAAAGGTACCGTTTATAAGTTATGTCGTATGTTCTTGTGATCTAGTTAAAGCTAAAAGAATATTGAAATCATCTGCAGTTCTTTCTTCTTCAATTTAAGTATTATTGATATTAACCTTATAGAAAGCTACTCTTTTTTTCTGATTATATATACTACAGATTCTACAAAGCTCTGCCTTGTTTTATCTTTCAGCTGACGGACACATTTAAAAGCAGCTACGAAGCTAATGTCTTCTTCAGTGAGAACGACATCAAACTAGACAAAATAGACAAAGAGATAAACTGGCCAGAACAAAAGAAGAAGTTTGTGTCCGATGCATTTGAAAAATTAGTGCGTGAAGCAGTGAACGAAGGGAAAGGCAATGGTAGGGAAGATATCCATTTTAAGAAGATTTTAATAAAGTTTAAATACAATAATACCAATCCAAATTTTTTTCAGTGATAACTTTAATGTCCTTAATACAATTAATTCATGTAACGAACTAAACAACATTTAATTCAAGAAAATTTGAAATTGCAGCCCCGTTTTATGTTGAATTGTTGAGTGGTGTATTAAATCGCAAAATCACCCAGCACTTTGATTGCCGAAAAGAGGACACAATAGCCGGCCTGGACATTAGCTTAACAACAGATTCTTCAGGTGATCGAGAACTGCACATATACTGGATGAGGTCAAAAGGTCAATTTCCTGGAATGGTAAAACTTTCATTTTGTTGTATTTTTTAACGTAAATGGCATCGCATTGTGTCATACATTCTTCAAGTTACAACAAATAGCAAAGAAAATTACAATGGTACAATGATGGGTGGGGTAAATTTAAAGGATACATGAATACCGATGATATAATTTTGCATGTTGATAATTGTCAAAGTGTCATTTATTATCAATCACTTTACAGCTTATTGTGCATCTATGTTCATATAGTTTTTGGATTTGGAGACTAAAACAACAACATTTACATTTCTGCTATGTTTGTTATTCTAAAGTTCATCCTTCAATATCTTATATTAAAAAAAATAATGGCATGCGTATTCATCATTATCAAGTGGTATTAATTGTAATTCACTGAAATTAAGATGTTTAAATTAATAAAAGTGTCGAATGAAGATAATTAAATATATGTGTACATACGGTAACATATACATTCTTAATTCGTAATTACAAGTCGATTGACTTTGTTTTCTTATTCCTTCGTAGGAATTGTGTGACGATGTCTACAAAGTGTTGATGAATCAATATGTGTTTGAGGAACAAAGTTGTTTAGATATAATCAACGTACAAGATAAATTTGAATTTGATAAGCTGAAAGAACATGCCATTTATAAACCAGATACGACTTCGATGCGGACCATAAACACGTAAGTTTGTTTGTTTCATTTATCATAACACCAGCGTTGAGTTTGACAAGATTTTTTTAGACCTCATTATGTTACAAAACAAAATCCGGATGAACACTGCATATTACAATTAAATATAAATCACCAATTTCTTCGTATTTTGTTTAATTGTATATTTACGATTTTGTTAAATAGTTCACCGCTATGATTTTCGTACACTCGGTTTCGCGACAATCACTTTAATAGATTATATTGAAAATTTATATGCGAAGCGACACAAGCGATCGCATTCACATTATTGGGGGGAAACAAAAACCAAACTCTCAATAGAAAGCTCGCTCGACTATTTGTTTTGGTATTGAATCATTCGAGGAACAGTCGAATAAACAGGCATGACAACAAAATATAAATGTACACATTTATTAATGCGTAACTTGTTATGTGTTCTACATTGTTTACCAGAATCAATGTGGAAGGATGTACTGCCTATGAGATGCCAGGGGTGGAAACCACGTGTCCTTATGAACTGATGAGTTTTCTGCTTTTTGGAAATTCAGAAAAGAAATATATCATGCGTTTAGCTGCGATACGTTATGCTCTACAAAACTTTGGGAAATATGTGAACAATGTATGAACAATACTTTACACTTACTCACAGTATTGATGTTTGTAGCAATTGCGATGATGTATACCAATTGACAACGTACAAATGGAAGCTTATAACATGATGAATGCACACATAAATGAAGATATCTACACATACTAAGACAACTTGTATTATATGTTAACTTGTCAACTCAAATAAGACAATTTTATAAATATTATAGAATGTTTTGTTAAGATTTATCTTTGTGCCTTACGTCAATGCTAATCAAAACACATATTTTGTTCTAATAGTTAAAAGGTGAGTTTGGAAAGGCCAGTACCAAAGATTACAAACGCAACGCCAAACTCTTCTTTAAAATACATAGCATTGAGTTTAAAGAAACCGAGCCGTCATCGATTGAGAAGAGTGTACTGGTGGCATTTAGTGATCTTGTGCGTGAGACGGTTCATTCAGGACAAGGTAATTCAATATTTCTACTGCTACTGTATGAATGTATGAAGAATATTCGTAAATTGTCGTACTTTAGCTTATTCATAACTTTGCCAACATGTATAGTGTAAAGGGTGTAAATATGCTTACTGTTTTTATGGTTGTTTGCAGGACCGTTTTACGTGGAGTTTTTGCAAGGTGCACTTAACTGCGAAATTAAACAATACTTTATGGAGGGATTGTACAAAAAACCAATTTTGACACTACCTGGCTTTAAGGTAAGGTTGACAACCAGTACACCACCTGAACGAGAACTGCATATTTACAGGATGAAAACTAATAGGCATGGGCGATCAAACGATTATAAAATAGTACCGCTGTTTAAAAAAGAGAATCGCCGTGAAAGTGTTATTGAATGACTAGAACGATGGACACATAAATAAAAGCTACCTGAAGTCGTTTTATGTAAAATTATTGCTGCGTTGAAAGTGTTTCTCTTGGTATCGGGACAGTGAATGGTACCTCTACAACTAAAAAGAAACACAAATTGTTCTGTGACAATCAAGTTGTGTTACTAAACGCATTGTGAGTTTTATATAAGTACATGCTTATAATTATCTTTTAAAAAGAACATGTAAATACATATGTGTAGTTTAAGATGCACGCGTCACGTTTCGGCATTCATGTTTTCATTTTCTGTCTTCATAAGAACATTTGATTGAGGTCCTTTTGACATTTTGGTTTGTGATTAAGTCTGGGATAAGGGTGAGGTTCGTCTAGCGCTAAAAACCGTTTAAACCCTCCAACGTTGTGCATCGACCGTTCCAGGCGGTGATCGCAATTTCAATAATTTTATTCTTATAGTTGCTGTTCTGATGTAAACAGAAGTTGAGTTGATAATAACAAGAATGTCTCTACTGACAGAGTTTCTGGAGTTTTATCGTTTGCTCTATGTATACATGCAATGTATCAACCATAATTGTTTTAATGGCTGTGGACACAGATATGATTAGTTTATGCTCATAGCACAGTTGCTTTATTCTTATTTAACGCGGAATATTTATTCACATATAGAGACGATATTCTTTACCACAATCAATATGTTATACTATTGATTTATAAAAACTGTACCCACTCTTTGTAACATGTATATTATATTTAATGAATCTGACTTAAACATTGCTAAAAAATGTCCAAAATAATATTAATACTCTTGAACAGCAGGATAAAGGTAACGTCCGTCCAGCAAGACCATGATATTACACACATTTAGATTAAGAAAATACGTTGTTAACAAATATTATGTTTTTTTTAATTAATACTCTTGAAAAGCAGAACAATGGTAACGTCCTTCCAGCTATACCATGATATTACACACATTTAGATTTAGAAAATACGTTGTAAACAAAAATTATGTTTTTTAATTAATACTCTTGAAAAGCAGGACAATGGTAACGTCCTTCCAGCTATACCATGATATTACACACATTTAGATTTAGAAAATACGTTGTAAACAAATATTATGTTATTTAATAAATTGACTAATTATGTGCAGTCAGTTTTCGAATAAAATGTATTTTATTGAAATCTTAAACACACCGTGTACATGTATCAATGTAGTTTAACATTTTAAAAGTTTTAACATAAAACTCATAGCCGTATTATAATTATCAAGATATTTAATCAGCGGGATATGTGAAATGTGTGTGTCGTAATAACTGATTCATGTCGGTACATCATACAGTGTACTTCGTGGGAGAGGTGTGCATGCGTTGTTATTGTTCTTTTTTTTTAAATTCTTTTTATCTCTTTCAAATCAAAACTTAAAAGGATATGGTCATTAAGTCTAACCTGTCGAGTACTTGCGTGCGTGTGTGTCTGTTTAAGAGTGTGATATTTTTAATTATGATATTTCATTATTAGTGTTCATGCATGTATGCTTATTTATGTTTTGTTCTTATTGCTTAAGATGAAATATGNTCCGTGTGCGCGAGGGAAAGCATACAATACTTAAGTTGTTTTGTCGAAAGGAAACAGTTTGTTGCCGTATTAGTTTTGGTTAAAAGTAATTTAATAGTAAATGAATCTGGCAATTTATTATTATTAATGAATTATTTCATGAAAATATAACATATGAAGCGACAAATATTCCTGCTGGTTTGTTCTATTACATCTAATTTAATGCCTGAAACTAATACATAATATTTCGTACTGTTTCAAATAGAACGAATCATACTTGAAATTATCAGACCTAGTTTTGGGAAAATGTTACTGAAAGGATCAACCGAAATGGTCAGGTAATTAATTTAATTCATCATGTTGTATATAAAGTAATACTAGTAGTAGAATGGCGCTTCAACTTTGTCCGAGATAGTTTCATCGATTATTAGAAGTCCTAGTTTTACCAAAATCGTCGTGCGTTTAAAAATCTTGAGTAATCTAATATATCCGGTTTGTGAGAGTCACAACAACAAAAGTGAATCATCATTCGAATCGTCATTCTTAACAAAAATCATGCTAGTAAGCACTAATTGGACATTTGGGTAAATTATTAAGAGGGTTATTTGAGATTACTAAATATCATAGACAGATGTCTAGTTCGTTCATGAAAAGTATGGTTATAAATTCATTCTGACATGCCCGCATTGCATAATGATATAGTTTACTACTTGTCCATTTAAAGGGACTTGTTCACAGTCAATCAAAATTAGACTTTTGCAACTTTTTGTCACAGATTTAAGAAATAAATGAACAATGTACATCAGTGTGCGAAATAACACTAATGCCGCAGACTTATACTGAAAATACACTTTCGTTTACGAAAAATCTTCGTTAGAAATTGATAAAATTATAAAGCTTCTCAGACGCGAAACGATCTAAAAAAATCGATTTCTTGTGTTATCGTTATATTTTGTTCAACACGTGGATAATTATATAAAGTATAAAATAAATGGCAACCCATGTGAAGACGGATGGTTAGGTCCGCACATAATGTGGTCGTACAGACTCAATGACGACCCGAACATAAACTCTGAATTACACACATATACACGTGAAGACGGATGGCTAAGTGGTTTCGGCGCTTGGCTTTTACTCTATGGGTCAGTGGTTCGAGCCCTGGTGTGGTTAACTGTTTCTTTTTTTTTTCTTGTTTTACTTTATTCTTGTTTGTATATTGTAGCTCTTTAGTTTTGGTGTTTATATTTATCAATTTTAAGCATTAAATGACAATTTTCAAAACATGCCAGAATCTGTGAACAAGTCCCTGAAAAATATAGTCTGAAGAATATGTAAACAGTGTTTAAGCACCTAATCACATTCACATCTAGTACATTTTCATTTAATCTACAAGTACCAAATTAAATTAAAAACAAAAATATTTTCCTATTTATTATTCCTATCACTTACACCAATTTTGCAGGGGTCTGGAAGTGGAAACAAACATATATTTATGTGTGGTCTTAATGGACACAGATAGAAGAATGTCATAAATTGACTGTGCATAATCAAAAAGTGGTTCACACTTTTAAAGCGCGTCATAAATACGAAAATAAAATTTAATAACAAGTGATGCACATGGTTATCAGCTCGTAACCAGCGTACAGTAAGGTTCCGATGTAACATAGTATTTATTATCTAATGCATTAACGGATGTATGAGACTGTGTTTTCAATTATGAAATACGTTTTCGTACGCTTGCTGATCTTAAAATGGAGTTTGGTCACGTGTTATGTGGCGTCTCAGACAGCGGATGATGTAAAAGTCTTACCACTAAGTTGTTCAAAACAGATGAATAAAGTAGAGTTAGCGATTGTGTTCCGCAAGGTAGCGATTAATAGCGATTGCGTTTTTAACCGTTTTAAACCATTTTTAAGCGTTTGTTTGCGATTGTTTGCGCTTATTTCATTGCGCATGCGTAGCGATGAAAACCGATGAAAAGGCGGGGCTTATGTGCACTATATTTAGAGTCCTATTTTTAGTCCTATTTATACATTTACAGCACGCCGTATCGACAATCCCAGAAATCGATAACTCCCGGATTACCGCCCATGTACTCGCGCGCGTAACTGAAGAACAATACAGGGACCTATATGTTTGAATAGGTCCCTGAATAATAAAAGGATGCGAAGCAATTTTTTTTAATATATTTGAAGATTTAAATATTTTCTGTTATCGATATGATCATCACATAATAGTTCGTATTTTTTTAAATAAATATTGTTATCAGTTATTTGGTGATTAAAAGAAACAAGGTTCGTGTACATTTGTTTAAGAGTCATAAAACTCAGCATGAACTGATTTCCTAGATTGTCATTTTAAATGTTATCAGAAGGTGACGCATGGTATCTTATCTTAACGGTATCAACACATGTGCAGACATGTGGTGTCACAGACATACCAATTAACACTTTTAAACCACCCTTGGGACATCGCCTCCCACCGAGGGAAAGTTTTCGTGACTCTATCGCATGTGTTTATAATACAATCATAGTGTCCATGTAAATAAATCTATAAAAAATGCAGAATGGTTTGATAACGAGTACGGTACTGCACAAAAATTGTAGCACAACGCTCGTATTTTTAACTCGAGTAAAACAGGTTTGAAAAAAGAACGTTAATGTAACAGTAAGAGATTTTAAACGGACTTAATTCTCAAGAAGAAAGCCTGTTGTTATAGGCAAACAATTCACATTTAAGAAAACATAAATCAAGGTATGTTTGGCGATTTTTCAAATAAAAAATAGCGTCACTTAAATAAAATTAACTTTTTAAAAGTTAAAAAAAAAACTTAGTAGCCATATCTCTAATTTATGTAATACTGAAGCAGAAGATTTATGTTTAAAAAAATATTTAAACTTAGAAAATTCTGCATATCCCGAACTTGACGTAACTATATCTGTTAAGGAAGTTAACTATGCAATAAAACATTTAAAGCGAAATAAATCATCGGGTAGTGATTGTATTTAAACAATGTTTTATTAAATGCAGTGATATTTCATCTGATCATTTATGCTATGTGTTTAAATGTATTTTTGTATCGGGCTTCTTCCCCGAATCACTTTTTTAAAGATTAAAGACCACGCCATTTGCGTATCATTGAGCAGCGGCATTACCCACTGCGCTTGTTTTGTCGAATTTATAAATTGGTAACCCTACACGTTTTGGTGACAAGTAATTTAAATATATATATTCACTTCAATGGTATACGATTTATTATTACAATTCCATTTGTAAATGAACACTTTACATAAATATCAGTAAATAGTTTTGCCAGTTTGGTCGCTTACACCTCATTAAAGACTTAAATCTTAGACACAATATTTTCGTACTGTGATGAAACGAATCATACTTTGAATTATCAGATTTGTTTTAGGGGGGGGGATTTAAAATCACCACAAATGGTCACGTTATATCCAAATGCATCAATATATAAACAAAGTAATAGTAGCATGGCATTACAACTTTGTCCGAGCTAGTTTTATTCACAATTAACCCTGCTATAGTTTCACCAAAAATCGTAGTGAGTTGAAAGTGTTTTAAAATCTAGAGTCCGTTAGAAATAAGTTCTTTATTATATCGATCCATAGTGGTAATTAACTAATAGCTGACCTCAAAGCGTGACCTTGACCTTTAAGGAAGGGAGTTGAGAGTATTTTTAAATTGCCTGATAAATAACAAAGTTATACTCCGGAAAAGCTTTGTTAATGTCAAATTTGAATTTACACCTCTAATTGTGACTTTGACATTTGAGTTATTGAGATGGGTGTTAAACTTGACTCGCCGCCTCTTAATGGTGTTCATGTGTGCCAAGTAATTTAAAATTGCATGATAAATGTTTCAGCAAGCTGTTTATAGCTTAATTTGAGCTTTTACCTCTTACTGTGACATTGACTTAAAAGTCGGCAACCGGGTGTTGTATGCGACACATCGTCTCAGGATGGTTAACCTTTGTAGTGAGTTCCATTAACATTGCATGAAAGATGACAGAGTTAATTCCGGACAAGCCGTTTTATGGCCAAATGTAAGCTTTCACCCCTAAGTGTGACCTCGACCTTTAAGGCATGGAGTAACACGAAAAACATCGTCGCATGCTAGTTAACATTAGTGGTAAGCTATTTAAAATTGAACAATTAATGACAAAGTAACATTCCGTTCAAGCTCGGGCGCACACATACACAAGCAGATAATATCGGTACGTGGTTACCAATTTCGCAACTGATCAATTGCACTATTGAAATTTCGTTGAGAGGGACAGGTTTTTGTTGGCTAACACACAGTTTGTGTTTATTTATATATTTGGGTTCACGTTTACGGCGTTAACGTTTATTTACGTTTAATCATGTAAATCATATTATTATGCAATTATTTCGCCAGTGACGCACAAATGCATTGCCCGTTGATTGAAAAGGAATGTGTCCAAATATTCGGACTCGACAAAAATCTTCTTTGGCGAAACATTTTTCCCAGGCAGTGCAATTTTGGGGTAACGTGAATACTGATATAAAAGTCTGATTATAACATGATATCATTAAAACAGTGTATACATACGGTCAATTATAGAACATATGTACATAATATGACTTAAACTTTATTTTAGGTGCATATAATTATCGCAAGAAATCTATGTCAAAACCCATCTTAGCTATACCGCCTAGATAGCATTCTATATTAATTAATACACATTGTATCGCCAGGGTATAATTGTATTCCAATAATGAATCAATCGGCGTCGCCTTCCTTTACACAGTTCCCAACACAGTCCCAGGTACCGTTAACGTCTTCAGTTTTTGTGACAAGTGATCAATTCTCAGCCCTAATCCAGCGATTAGATAGAATAGACAATAAATTGACACAACTTGATGGGATCCAGTCATCTGTGAAAGCAATAACAGTACGTCTTGACCAGATAGATAAACGGGTCAATGACATTGAGGTCAAATTTAAGGACATTGAGCGCAGCAGGGAGTATGATTCCAAGAACATTGACGAAATTACNACAAAAAAAAAAAACCTGAATTTTGCATAGAATCGATAGAAATTTTAGAGTGAAAGTTAACATTTCTATTTGTTATGTGTTTGTTGTACTTTGTAACACTTTCGGCAATCGTGCATGATATTTTCGATTAATTCTACCAATTGCAATGTTAAATATTTACTTCAAAGTAAATTTTTAAATTTAAGTTACAAGTGTATAGTTTGAAAATTATATGAACATAACGTGATTTGTTTTTTATTTCAGAGCACACTCGACAACAATTGACCAGTTGAATGTGTCCACACGCGATGTTTTTTGTTGTGACTTGACATCGTACTGAATGTCCTTAAATGTATGATTCCTTCCAAAACACTAAGGTGATTGCTTGCTGGTGGTCGAATGTACGCAAATTGGTCTTCTTTGAAATCGATGTTCAATTGTAGAAGCCTTTAATGTGTGCCTTAGTAAACTTTTTCTACTGTTTGACAAATTCATTGCGTGAAATGTGCCATGAAGAGGAAATTAAGTCAGCAATAGTCATTAAACAGGGTTCTTCCTTATGCATAAAACTCAAGTTACAGAGACGTAATATTATGACATTCGTGTTGGTTGTAATTCTAAAATTATTCCTTTTAATGAATCTTGATAATGAAATAAACTAATGGGTACGCACATACAAAGTGGAACATTACACACGTGCAAATAAAGTGCTAAGGAACATTAAGGCCATCGGTTACAATACACAAATTATGAGCTCTCTAATCCAGTCGAATAATTCAGCTTTCGGTATGCCAAATATGATACCAATTGAATACTTTGCAATATTCATTCTCTGGTATAAAATATTTTACAAATATTATTCCTTTCAAAATGCAAGGTTAATTCTTGCTGATGTTGAACTGTTTTTAAAATGAACCCGTGTATTTCTCGAATTCTGTAACGGTTTTTATCATCCAACCAATGGGTAGTTTAATGGTAATGAAATTAAAATGTATTTTTTTTTATTGCTACGTTATTCGAATTGGATTATATTATGTCAATTTGTATATACACTGCAAAGGTTTGTGAATAAATCTAGGTCAAGTGTGCTGTTTGGATCATCTCAAAACCGTGTACTAGTCACAATGTTTTGCATTGCCCGTTTCAAGGTGGTGACTCCAGTATTATTCATTTTGTATATTATTATGTTTTTGTGTAGGTTGTCTTGTAGATTTGTATTCAGTTTTTGGCCATTTGCTCTTGCCATAAATAAGTGACAATATGCTATTATTATGTTTTTTTTTCTTGAATGTAAAGCTGGATTTTACTTTGTTTATACTTAAAATACAAGTTCGGTTTTAGACAATCTTCGATCCGTCTGTAAGCGCACTGTAGTTTTCTATTACTTGATAGACTAGTTAAAATGTACACTTTTCATGATATTGATGAAGCGATTACATGTATAAAGAAACAAGTGTCATGTGGAATTTGTTTGTATGGGGAGCAACATATTGTAGTTAAATGTATTTCTTATGACAAACGGTTGTCTTTATGTGAAGCGTGTATATCAACTGTGGGTGGTTTTCATGCAAGGAAAACATAAGAAAACAAGAAACCTTCAAATACTTCTTATTTTTGTGAGAATAATCGCTTTGCATTTAGACGGTCCGCGTTACATTTCCATTGACACATGTTAGGTTGGTAACACTTACTATGTTGTCGTTTTACCCATGCATCCGCATTTCCATCCACATCTTAGCACAAGACTACTTCTAATAAGCAACAAAAAAACAAACACGAAACAAAACAAAACCTCAACAACAAAATATGTCAGCGTGTTTATGTTTGCATAACATTGAAGTCTAGCTTTTGATATGCATCATTAAAATTAAAATTTACTTATAAATGATTTCTTTGGCATACCTCGGGTTCTCATATATATTACAGAAGCAACTCAGTTTCAGAAGTTGAGCATCTAAGTATTATGACTGTCTCATGAACGTAGTAGATAACAGCTATCATGTCGTTAAGGTCCGGTTTTCTGCACAAACTTTAGCAAACATTGTATATGCATAAATGTTATATTGAAACTTAACATTTGTGTTTGTTGTGTGCTTGTTGCGCTGTGTTACACTTTTTGCAATCATCCATATTATTTTCAATGTATTCCACCCATTTCATTGCATAGATGTTATTTCCGCGGAAGTTGTTTGCATTTTATTTACATCCGTATGGTTTGAACATTATATGAACACAGGGTTTAGATAATACTTCTTGATTATTTCAATATATATTTAGCAGTATTGTGTAATTGTTATATTTTACTTCAATCTTTGAGTGTGGTCATACGCAATGCTTGTTATAGTGACTCGACGTGGTATTAAATGTTCATAAATTAGTGATTCCTTGCAAAACAGTACGTTTTCCGCTTACTGTTGTTCAAATGTACGCAGATATGTCTTCGTTGAACTCTATGTTCAATTAATATTGGAAACACTTGCGTCAAAGTGAACTTCTGTTGCTCTCTGATAAATTCACGGAGTGGCGTGTGTCATTTGGACATTTACTTGTAGTCCGTATTTGTCATTAAACAAGTTTGCTCCGTGAGCATTACAAAACTGTTACCTAGGGGTAGGATTCTGAGTTACGTCTTGGGGTTTAGTCTACAATTATTTCTTTTAATCATGGTGATGTCTTAAAGCAGGAACAGTTCCTTAAACTGATTCAGTAGTTCAACATGGCTAACCCATGTGTCATACTGAAACGCTACCAAGTGAGGGTTTGGTGTTTTTGTAATATTGAACACAGGAAATGCATGTTCGGATTTATTGTATCATTTTATTGTATTGGGTAAATATTAAGATGATTCGAAAACATATCGGTGATATCTGTTGTGTAACATTTCTAAGTTGTGGATAATTTCAAAACAAATCACGTATTGATAATCATTTGGTTGTTGTTAAAATGTTATAAATATGTCTTACAAACTAAACACAAACACTTCAAAGATCATGGTTATTTTAAGGCAGTTTTTTTTTCAAATAAACATAAATGTCCTAAAATAATTTTTTTCAGTTTAGATATTGGTGACTACCTGACTGATATTAATCAACAGAACCTCTTTCTATATTAAGATAATAACCTAAATACGATTGACATACTTGTAATAGTATCAAATTAAAAACCGACGTTTGATTCCATTCATATATTTCAAAATAATGTTTATGCTAGTAATTGTCATCCTACACGTTTACGTGTTAACCTTGTTCTGCCATAGTTAGGCAATAAAATATACCCTGTTAGACTCAGTGTGTCGTAGACGAGATACGAATTGTTTAATTAACAGTTAATTTGTCATTCGTTAAGGCAAATTATTTATTTCAGTGACACTAGGGAAACTTATGTTGGATATATGTAAACAGCCTTAGGCATGTACTATATAATATAATAATCAGAATATGAAGAATCTTTTCGGTTGGATGGAGAGAGATAACTGATTTATGAAATAGTGTTTAACAATGTGTGCGCTTAAATATCATTGAAGTTGTGTCATACGTACACAATATATCAATATATTTTGTCATATGACGTCCTTTCTTAACAATTGTCGGATTGCAATTATAATGTTTTCCATAATGTTAATATTTTTGCGTTATACTGTAATGCACTTCTTACCTAAAGAATGATAAGTATAAACCAACCTTCCAACATGCTCTCCATGTGCGGAAACGTAAAATGTAGTGCCTTTTAATAAGACGCAGTATTATTAAGATTACTATTACATTGAAAAGGTCTACACAAGAGCAACTTTGAAAACATATTGTTTGCATTCTGCAATTAAAATAATTATAGAATATTGTTCCTACTTGTTAAGCCATTGCTATGTTTACATTGTTTGATAATAATTGTATTTTTTCTGTATAACCAAAGTTAAGTCGCTTGTTTACCTAGTATGATAGCAGGGTTGATTAAGGCGATGTATACTATGAATGTTGTTCCAAGGGCTCTTAAATCATGAATTCGATACCCAACAGGGGTTTTATTTTTCTTGGGGTCACTTGCTTTTAAGTATATATTAAAATTATCACTAAATGAATAAGCATATATATGACTTACTTTTGATAAAAGCATTAAGTTAATCAAATCAGTTGCATTGCAGAATAAATTATCATTTACCTCGTCACTTTACACCAGAAATTTGAATCGAACTTGTCGACTTTCAATGTCTTACTTTTTAAAATGTATTTGGGAATTTGTATTATCATTTTCTAAATATGCTTGACCTTTATAGTTGTATACAATATAAAAACGCCTGTCAGTCTATGATGTCCAAGATTCATCAAACATGTCTACGCCTGTGCTATTTGTCGTGTATTTCTCTTTATAATTCTTGTTGCGATTATAATGGATGGGTACTATACAACCAATCTGATATTTGAATTAAACATACAAAATCTCATAATTATGCATATGAAAGTATACGATTATAAAAGTAATTTTAGTGTAAAAAAATCTCCTCTATTTTTTACGAAAGATCGCACGAATGATATTCGAAAGGGTTTCACGAACAGTGAGCTCAAATGCGCTGCATAAACATGTCTACATATTTGGTTGAAATTTTAATAATCTGCTTAAGGTCAAAGTTAATCGATTATTGTTCCTGATTTGTAACTTTGTATTGTCTTGGAATATGCTAGTATTACCTCGGATAACAAAGTCCCGATCCAAGTGTTTGATACAATATTATCGCTCCTCAGTATAAAAAGGTCACAATTAGGTCAAATGTCATAAACTTAAATTAACATTCTGTAATGTTAATGCAAAGGATGAACCCAATGTTTGAATATTAATTCCCATTATGATAATTGTATGTTGCACGTGCATTGATTATGCACGCATTGTTTTCTAATGTTTTACACAGATTGCACGAATCGAATGCTGTTCGGAATACCTTCATGAATGGTCTGCGCATCTGCGGTGTACACAAATGTCTGCATCCTTTGTAGTGTTTGTTATATTGTGTATAGAAAACATATTAAAATATTATTCGTTATTCGTTGGTTAGTTTGCCATCAAGACCTATCCAGTTTTGCAAGGGATCGAAGAATCTCGGACAGTGTATATTAAGTGTATAATACCATCCAAAGTACACTTTAGGGGTTTAAACATCACGCAGATGTTCAAGTGCGTCTTTAAAAGGCTTAACTAAATTAAAAATCAGAAATGTAATTTTCTATTTTACATTAAATATATACATGACTTTTTTGCAGGGAAAGTGTGTGGTGTTGAATTTCCAACTTTAAATAAATATCAAGTTCTAGGTAGATAACGCCGTTCCCGGGTCTTTACTGGAACCGGGACTTAATCCCGGAAGAACATTGTAGTGGTTATATATATGGTATATGGTTGGTTGATGAAGCGATAAATGGGCTTCTATATTTCTGAAATTACGGAGAATACATTATTGCCAATTGGCTTATGTAAATAAATAAATATCCGGTTCTTGGAAGATACGCAGTTCCAGTTTTCAAGTTGTGGTAAAACGATCGCCATTTGGCTTATGGTGAAAAGTCTGGTGATGAATTTAATGTATTAAACAAATCAATAGGTTATTCGTAGATCTCTACTGAACTGGGACTTATTCCCGGAAGAACAACGGTCGTTATATAATGCTATATAGTTTGCTAGCAGTGCCGTATTGTTGACATATACTTGTTTATCAAATTTTAAATAAAAAGTGGTTTATAGTAACTAAGTGGTCTACGGTTGAAATCCTGAATTAAAATGTTTGTTTTTATCGATTCATGTACAAGTTACTTGAAGACAAACGTACATTCAACCGTAACATATATATATGACTAACTGTTTTGATATATTTCATTACAGTAGTTCGCCGTGGTATTTACTTGTAACATTTAAAAACTGTATTACGTGTCATTTTGTTCTAAGGTTTAAAACTCAACGGCCGAGCTCCTGGTGGTCTGAACCTGTATATTAATTGGGTATTAAATGTCACGTAAGGAACGTATGTATAGTCGGATAATCAATGATATGGGATTCCTATCATAGGGCAGTAGACGTGGCAGACGGTTCTGATCTAGGCTTGCAATATTTTTGGGATCAACATCACGTGGGTTTTAACAGGCGGTATGCGCCTGGAAGACATATAATAATCCTATAATTCGCAATTGCCCTTTAATCAACATGCTGTACTTTTGATCACCAATTATGGTGGTAACGAAATCGGACCCCGATCAATGTTACACATTGCCCATGATTATCGATACTTAGTTGGTTACCTACAATAGCTTATATCTGACGCGATTCTAGTTTACTCCTTATTCTTTCCGCGCATAAATTGGCGCTATGCTGATAGTAAACATAAATAAATAAATAAATAAATAAATAAATAAATAAGAAAACAAATATAGAATTCCTGAATAGCATCTTAGATGCGGGAGGTTGCTATATCTAATACCCTGACATTGTTGAATCGCTTGTCCTTTTCAAATCCGATGACACGCACAAGTTCTAGTTAGGATCGTTATCATGTTGAACACTGTCCGGAGCAATCTAGCCTTTTATTTGAGCAAGGTTTCGTTTTTCC